>JARKIC010001177.1:0-146338 GCA_029378375.1 Mycena olivaceomarginata | reverse complement strand
AAACAAAATGGATTGAGTGTACGGCAGTCCTCTATTTGTGTCTGCGGGCGGCGTCGGGACGAGGCCCACGCGCGTCGGAACGCCGTCGGCCTGCGCGTCGAGCTTGTGCTTGTGGTCCTGCAGCCCGCGGGCCTGCTGGCGCTCGAACTCGGCCTGGATCGCGGCGTTACGGGCTTTCTGCGGACGCGTCGGGTCACCGTCAGTTAGTTGTATGTATGAGCGAGGCAGACGCACCTCCTTCGTGCGGTGGATGCACTCTAGGTAGTCGTCCCGCTGGGGGATGCACTGCTTGGGATACGTGGCGTTCGTGTAGCACTGGCGGTCTGGTCAGTGGGACGACAGAGTGGCGAGCGGGCGGCGCACTTTTGTGAATTCCTGCCAGTAGGGGAGCAGCGCGACGGTCCACCGGCGTAGCCGTATCCAGACTACCACGTGTCAGCAGAACACTCACCATCGACTCCGAGGGAGGTGGTGTCTGGCTACAAAGGCATCAATATTGATGGCAAACACCAACCATCACGGTTATTTTCAAGACCACCACACAACTCATCTGTTGCCAGTGTCGCAAAAGTCGCTTTTGGGCTATAAGGACTTAGCGAGGCTTACAGAGTTACAACTGTTTCATACCCATCTTGCAGCCGGGCTATAAGTGCTTATAAACCCTACTTATAAGTCCCCCAGCCCTCTGCCCTCATTCCAGCTGGCTAAAGGCTCGCGGCAGCGTTCAACATTGCAACGTCGGCAGAATTATGATCTATTCAATTTCCAGCTCGTAAGAACCAGTCAAAATCAGCTACATCATCCAGACTGAGGACCCGGCTTGGCACACCCGAAACAATCCACCATGTGAGCACCGCGTATAAGATAACGAGGCAAAATGAAAATAGTACGGCTGTCTTCAAGTATCCGGCAGTTTTTCCAGAGGGTCTTTGGCCGCCAATGAGACTTTTTGAATAGTCGTACCAGTGTGATGTCCTCTGTTCTCCCGGAAGAGAGGCAACACTGAAACAAGAATAGCAGCCGCCCAAAGGTCAATGGATTGTCATCCATGTTGATGACCACACAGTCAAAGTGTTCCTCGTGATTAACCTGGAAAGAGGCATTGCACCGCAATATGTCGCAACAGTCCGTCCAGTTCTCGAGGGACGTGTAGTGGAGGTAGAGGCATTGGAAGGGCCGAATCTGAGAATGTAAGGTCTTAAATGAGAACAGGAATGGGAGAATGAGTAGTACGCACCTGGATCGAGTCCTCTCCATCATCCTGGAGTGGCTCTTCGGGGAACGTGTCACATATAAACGTGCGCAGGGAGGCAGCAAAATTGTCACGGGTGAGCCTGTTGAGCCACTGATCCATGGGGCGTCTTTCATCGCATATCTGGAGTCGACAAAATTTTGAGGGGCGCCAAATTGCCAATGATCATCGTCGGGAGAATCTGGCATTTGTTCAATGTCTGCTGGACTCACGTCTGCATGCACTGCCAGTGCCATGATACGATCGGAGATCTCAGCATCATACTGATTTACGGTCATCTGAACACGGGCCATAGCTTCCCTGATTGTATCCAGGCTATTCATCTGAAGGGATGAAGTTGGTGTAGGCCGCTGAGCAAGAATGAGATTCATTTACCTGCTCGTCGACATTTCTCTTGTTGAGACGTGCGTAGATCTCACGAGTTTCCTGATGGAATTCCTCGTTGACCCGTGTGCAATAGATGGAATGAGGGCCCTTGGCACGTATGTCCGGGGGGGAGTGCCATAGAGCATGCTGCTTCGGATAGTCAAAGGATTTGTTGTATTTTTTATTCAATTTCTCCAAAGCCGTCAGCACAAAATTTTGAGGACAATGGAAGAAGTACCTTGCAGAGTTTCCCATACTCTTCTTGGTAAGCATCCTTGCGCTTGAGCTGGTCATCTGAAATGCAGTGCAAACCCATCATCATCCTTGTCAATAAACGTGCTCGGATGGCGTGAACGAGGGAGGAGTCTTTCAGCAGCAACTGTACAACACACGGCAGGATACACTATGGTGATCAATCAGTTGAACCTAGTCTCTCGCAGCCAGACACTTCAATATATATTTAAACTTGCACCTCGTTATATTGAAGTCTGTTGTTAAGCACGGGGGTCCGATCAGGGTAAAATCTTGTTACATAATCTGCACAGCCACGCCGCCGGTTTTCGGTGTTTTGTGCCTACAGGATAGATACTTAAACTGGTTTTGGGTGCAGATGAACCTATATTAGTACACTGAATGTTCCTGCCTGCTCAGATTTTTATCTAGAGCTCAGAATCCAGGTGGATAGAGCACCGAAGCATGACATGTGACTATCACTTGTGTTGCACTTCAAGCCTCAAACAGTACTCTAAAAGTTCAAATAAATTGGAGGAGCTTTGAAATGGTGAGTAAAACATTCTGTATGCTGGAATTTTTCGAAAATATTGATGCTAGTTTTGCGGTCGCCTTTCAAAGAACAGTGTGGCTGTGCCGATTATATAACAAGTGTTTACCCCAATCGGGACCCCGCACTTAACAACAGACTAAGTTGAACCTATGGTACACCAACTCAAAGTCGAACTGACCTTCTCAATATCCAACCAACTCTGACCATCATTGATGTCTTTTGTTGTAACATTGGCAAAATGCTTGAGCCCCGGCCACTGAGCGACTTTGGACATGCCGTGAGTGCGACAGTTAGCACAGACTGGTACCTCTCGGGAGAAAAATACTGACTTGGCGGTGATCATACTTTTGAGTCTGGCAGCTGCGAGAGTATCTTGCAAAAGCAGCCAAAGATGCTTGCCCCATTTACCGGTATTGTCGGCGTGCAGAGTATCATATGAAATAGCCTCGTACAGGTCTGACCCCTCCAAGGCACTATGAGCCGATGATTCGCCTCTTTGGCAGCGCTGACGGATTTAACACCGAGTCCCCAGAGCGCCTGCACATTGATTACACCAAGAATGCGTACCACGCGAGCAAATGTCAACCAAATGACATTGTGGCTTACTCACCAAGAATCCGTGGCTCGTTTTGCTTACTATCTCGAATGGGCTCGCCACCTCTCCCAGTCTACTACTACCACTACAGAACCTGTTGCCTCTGCCCCTGCAAGTTCCAACGAGGAAGCCGATTCCTTAATCATCACCCGTTCCTATTCCATCCCCAAAGCCCCTCCTCCCGCGACTCGGGCAGTTGCGGCAAATCATATCATGTCCCCAGACGGACACAATGCTTCTCGCTTCCTTCCTGCTCTCACTCACTTCCTCCGACAAGCAGGTTCTAATTTTATTCCTCGAGACTTTGACATGTTCGGCACCTGGAAGCGAATCTGCTTCAAGCTTCCCACAATCCCGGCAGTTGGCTCGCGCCATTCCAGCAACATAGTTCGTGCAACCGCTCCCATTCCAGCCTCTCCTAGCAACCGCAAAGCTTCAGAACCGGCTCTACACAGCAGCCCAGGCTCTAACGGGATCTGCCAAGAACCGGTGTCTCTAGCGGGTTCTTCCGAGACACCACCTCTTCTAACACGTGGAGGGTCATCTATCTGTCAGAAATGTGTTCCACATGGAGGCTGCAATAAATTTATAAAGCAGGCAAGACTGGCAAGCGGCAGGGCCCGTGACCAGTTTGAATTTGGATCTAAGTAGATATTGAATCTCAACCATGGTCACTTTGAGTGCCTTGGACAGCTGGAGGGTCTTCCAATCTCACGATGGCTGTTAATGTCCTGTCCTGCGCAAAAATCCCAACGGGTACTTCCCCATGAGCGCTCCTCTTTCATTTGTTCATTTATACGCCAGTCAAAGGTGTATGATTGGATACAACTTGCAATTGAACAAAACTCATAGAGTACAGCATGGTTAAAACCACGGTCTGGAGTAAGTATTACACCAGTTATATAGGTTAGATTCCAGTAGAATGTAGAAACAAACACTGTTGGATACAACACGGAATGAGAATTGGCAAAATTGAATCCGGCAGAGGAAAGAATTGCAAGTGCCTCAGGGAAACAGTTGGCAGTTCATGGAACAAAATTTGGACAGTGCAATTGACGAACTGAATGGACGAAGAGACATCCTCAAAGACCGCAGATCAGTAATCAGAACAGTGAAACAGCGATTGAGGGAAAACTCATGCTGGGTATGCACCACTGGAGCTACCTCAAGTCAACAGGTCCGTCCAGTCTCGGTTACAGCTGACATCCCAATCAATCACGGTGTGAAGTCGACCCATCTATTGAACTTGAAGAATGAGTGAAAAATCGGTGGGATGTTCAAGAGAAATGGAGTGACCCCAAGAACA
The DNA here is from genome assembly GCA_029378375.1 of Mycena olivaceomarginata. NCBI lineage: Eukaryota > Fungi > Basidiomycota > Agaricomycetes > Agaricales > Mycenaceae > Mycena > Mycena olivaceomarginata. The sequence continues at coordinate 142,035 of JARKIC010001177.1, read as the reverse complement.
TGATTGGTTCTAACGTCGCAACAGACTGTCTGACAGCACGGCTCGGAAACGAGATGTGATTTTGTACACATATTTCAACAGCGGAGTGACACTGAAGAAAAAGGGTGAATATAGGCAGGATAATTTATACGACAAGAATTGTAAAACAAGCCAGAGGAAGAGGGTGCAATGGACAGACAGATTATGGTTGGAGTTGAATCCGGCAAGCTCATACAACAATAGACCGAAAGCCCTATGGGCAAGAAGAAAGCCGTAATTCTTGCCCTCATGCAAAGCAGGTTGAAATGTGAGGCTGCCGAGGCAAAGGATAAGCTGGTTGGATCAATTGATATCCAGAGGGATGAATAGTGCTGGGCGGAAGAAGCAGCCACAAGTTAGAAGACTTGCACCAAAAAAACGGAGTGTTCAATGCAATATAATAACAACTGGTATTCAGATTTCCATCAAGGAGAATCTGCTGGTCAGATCTGAGATGGCGCATCATGGTCCAAGTATCTTCTCGTCAGAGGTGTCGTGGTGTGCCAGGATGAGAATGATTTTGCAGAATTGCCATTAGCGCATGCGGTGCACGTAAGGTAGTGGTCCGCTGGTTTGGCCTGGCTTGCAAGCCCCTGATGGTTTCAAGCCAAGCCAGCCGACCACTAGCGTAAGGTGAAAGAACCTTTTCAAACAATTGAGTCTGGCTGTGAGAGGTTAGTAGTCTCTCACAACCTACTACTAGTTTGTTTAAAAAGTAGAGCCCTTCGTGGACCAGACTGGACATCACGCTGGACAGTGCTGGGGGATGACAAGACATGGCTGACATGAGCGGAACTTTCCGGACCCTCGGCAACCAATCGGAGGCTCAGAAAACTGCTTACGCAAAAAACTGCTGACGAAAACGAGAGTTCCTATACTTGAAAACACGAAGTCACGGGAAATTGACAGAAAATCACGGGGTACCACGTGAGACCACGTGAAGTCACATAAATTTCCCGTGCTCTCATCAGAACCCCGAGGGCTCGGACTCTGGCGTGTCTGTATGGAACCGGGACCAAGCTGTGTCTGACCGCCCATGGGAGTGATTCCGTGCCGAAGGCACGGGTACTAATCTTGTTACTGCCAAAAGCTCGAAAAAAGGGCACCCTGTAGAAACCCTTACCTAACAGTCACGGGAATTTTCTTGGAGCCAAGCGCTGCCGAGCGGAGGTTCAAAGGACTGTAAATTTCTTCAGACCTCCTCGCGAGCAGTCACATCACATGTCGTCCACTCTTCCGTTCGCCACTGCCTTCCTGCCTCCTTGCCAGCTGCGATACCCACTTCCATGGATCCCGAACCCTTCTACATCAAGCTTTTCAACATCAGCACCTCATGTGATGGAGCAAACCTGCTGGATGGCAGCGTGTGGCTTGAGGTTAGCAGTTGTTTAAATGTCCTTGGCCTCCCCCACTACGCCTTCCCAAAAAGGAAGGTGCCATCAAACAACGAATGGACGAGCCCTGTGGACTCCTTGGACTGTCTATCAGTATATATGCCCTCTGAGAGGGGATGGAGGATCTCAAATAAATTATTTGATGTTTTGAGTCTGTTTTGAGTCTGTCAATACATGTTCTAGGGCATTTATAACAAAATTACTGGAATAGATGAAGGGAGCTGAATGTTCTGGCACAGAGGTAGTAAACAGTATGTAGCCCAAAATTTAGTTTCAGCTAGAAAAACAAGAAATCACAGCTTTAAGGTAGGGCAAGGCCTTGCCATTATTATGCAGGCTGGACTGAGCTGTGTGCACTGTACTGGCCATTGAGAGTTGCAGTGAAATAAAGCAATTGAATATCCAGTTGATTACATCCCGGGCGACGTACAACAGATATAGGCAGTCGGGGTGGGGAAGGAACGGAAGAAAGTAAGAAAAAAAAGGATTGCGCCCCAAAAAAATCGAACGCAGACGCATCACAGTACTAATGATGCAATCATTAGCACCGAAGCGCATACATAACAGCTAGACTAGAGTAATGGTTCCGAAGGTGTGAATCAGTATGGCTATGGCTGGCGGGCGGGGAGATTTCCTTTTATGGGAATGGCGTAGTGGGGGAGGGGTAGGTCAGCTCAGTCGTGTCTTGACCATCGTGCTCCTTATTGTGAAAGTCGAAGTTGCACGCAAAGGTGAGCCGCAGGGAAATGTATTCGGAGCGCGGGAACACAAGCGCGGGGGATACAAAGGGCTACTGAACAAGGTAATACCTAAAGAATATATAGGCGGACAGTAACGACGGATAGGGGGGTAGGTAAGGTAACCGGGAAGTGCGGCGCGACGATCCCATTTCCAACACTTATTCATTAGCCATTGACACAACCTAATGTTAACGCGGGGATACAATACAGATCATGCTAAAAGCCACCCCGAAGCGAGGTCTGCATGGTAATCACCGTATGACACCTAGTTAGGGGAAGAAGATTCAACGGTCGAATGGATGTGTGCTAATTCTCAATTCATGCAAACCTCGAGCAACAATAGCACATGCCTTATCACGCCTGAGGTGACCCAGGGTCCATATCATGTTTTGTGAGTCCTGAATCGTCCCATTCTTGGGTATTGCGCCGACATTTCTCGTTCAAGGGGCGAGAGTGTTCACCAAAATATCACCGAAAATCAGCTCGGCATTCCTCTTGAAGTTTTGGTAACCACTCTGGCTCTTTTCAATACCTGCCGATATTCAACCTTCCGCAGATCGACTTCGTTGATATCTCTACCTGCGAACCTGTCGAGGTCTGGGTCAACGCGTGGCATGCTAATGCTACTAGCTTCTATGGCGGCTACATTGCCGAGACCGGGGTGAGCTGCAATATTTATCCCTGGAAATATGTTGCCACTTGCGAGTTAGTCCACCATTTCAGCAGGTAGAGGAGGCAGTGGAGGGGCCTCGGGTAACTCGTCTCTGTCAATGTCCATGCCCATGTCCATGTCTGGCTTTGGCCCCAGCATGGCTTCTTCCGCCAGCACGGCCGCGGCTTCAGCAACGTATGGCGCTACTTCCGGAGCTGACTCTACAAGCAATTCGATGCTGGACACAGCTGTCGACGACAACAGTACCTTCCTCCGCGGAGTGTTCCAGTCCGAGTATGTCCCCGTGGCGGAGGATGTTCCCGGTGCGTAGGTTCTTGATACGGGTCGGTGATCCGGGTAGCGGTCAAATGGATGGTTTGAATAAAGTATGTGAATTGGTCCCGAGCCGTAGAGTGTGAAAAGAGCGAAGAAATAAAGTAAAAGGGGTCCAAAAATGGAACGTTGAGAGAATGATGTCGTAGCGAGGTATTTCGAGGTGTTGGTGGCTAAGGAGCCCACTGGCGACGATATGGGAGTAGGGGGCGAAGGGACACCGAATCCCTTCTGGGCGTAGGCCCTGCACTGGTCGCTATTTTGGTGGTTCGTGGTCAAAACGTGGTGATCTGGCATTATTTACAGTACAAACAAATAATGTAATGTAAAATAGGGGCATACTATTGTAAAGTTGAAACCAACGTGCAGATGGATTTCCACACGTCGGCCAAACAACCCCTCCACACCCCAGTTTATTTTTGTGGTTCTTTCACTGACAGTGTAATCTCAGCACTGACGGACACTTGACGATGTACTCTATTGTACCCGGCTGGTGTAAGTATTGTCCAGAAGCAATTATTTTCATTGGACTGAGCCTCGTTTCAGATAGCGCCTGAGCTCAGCATTTCCATATCAAAGCATATCCACAATGTTACATCGCCTCGAACGGCACGTTCGTCGCGAACTCAACCGCTGTACAGTGAGTTTCTTCAATCCTGTTCCGATTGCGAAGTTATATCTCAATGGAATGTGTGAAGTACCGGCCAATTCTTCTTCGATAATGAAACCCTGACTGCCGTCGCTGCAACCGTCCTATATGCCAACAATTATATTTCTTGGGTGGAACGTGTTACGAACAAAGATTAGAATTCTTTCGGGCCTATTTTGTTGGCTGACTTTGCCATCTGATAGACAATATGTGGGATCCATATCAAGCTGCACCGGGCTACAATTCCAACCTGGATATAACCTGGGCCGGGAGCAACATCAGCGACAGACTGCTGGTCAGCATCACTGTCGGGCTCAACATGTTCGTGTCCTTAAAGTTCCATCCTTCTCATGGTCTGATCGGTCTATCACTGGTCCTACAAGAGTGCTGAGCTGAGTACGCAGTATGCTGAATTTGATGTGTCGTCGTATGCTGTAGTAAGCATGCTCCTGTCTGCCTCCCTCTCAACCTGATTTTAAATTCTGCCAGAGTTGGTATAACTATAAGTGTATAATGAAAACGTGTAATTTACTGAGCAAGGACTCTGCCAAAGCGAACATGTTATCACTCTGTCGTAGACAGACGTCACAGCAAAACCACTCATCTCGCACATTGTAATATGCTATGCGGTTGACTTTTGAGTTGTGGTTGACTTGGGTTCTTGGTCAATCTTCGATCTAAAAATCGGACGCACGATCGAGAATTAAGATACCTGGGAGAAATACGGGGACTACTTACTTCCCAAACTCCTGCGGCGAATGAGAACGAAGTGTTGGTTGAATATGTGGAGTCACATGTCCATTTTACGCGACGCGATGCGTCAAGCAAGAGCAAAGAAAGCTCTCTTCGTTCAAAACAGGGCCAAGGAATTCAGGGGACTTTGTCTCATGAGGATAGAATTTTATTCTTGTTCTGTATCGCTTCAACCATTTACTGCCTTCCTAAACTATTCGGCTAATTTGCATCCGACTCACATCAGATCAACTGACCTCGACGAACTGATCTTCGAACTCATCGAAGTCTGCATAAAGAAGTTCTCTCCCATCTCCGCCTGTCAAAGAGAAAACACGTGTTTATGGTGACTAGGCGGCAGAGAAGTCTGTCGCGGCGACCCATCCTGTCCCCGCGACAGGAAACTTCTTGGCGTTCGAATTCGTGGTTGGCCGCGTCTCCATTTTTAGCTTCATTTTCAGCTTCAAAGACCGAAGTTTCTGAGAGCACTAAATAAGACCCCAGTTCCTGCCGCTGTCTGCCTGCACCCAACCATCAATACGACTCGCCCGGCTTGTTAACTACTCTCTCTCTCTTTGATCTCTAGCCTTCCAGACTCCAGTAAATGGCAGAGGTTGCAGTCATTAGCGTTGCTGCAACAATCGTAGCAGCAGCGCTAAACATAGGATCTGGATTCACAAGACGCCACGATGACAGTCATCACCGGGAGATACTGGAAACGCGTAGAGTCGAGGAAGACTTTACGCAGAATCTTCAGAGCGGTGGCGTTACACCTGAGAAGAAAATCAAATTCTTGGAGACCAAAACCGAGTGTGTATGCATGTCACCCTTTATAATCCATAAAACTAACGTTCTACCGAAGAGCCCATCAGAGGGGCAACGAATACCGCGAAAAAATCGAGAGCTACAAGAGGACTTCGTGGTTCAATCTCCCGAAGAAATTGAAGAAAAAGGAAGACGTCAGAAGGGCAAAGCGCGCGATTATGCAGTCTAATAATTTGCTGAGGAATCAGCTAGACGAGGTGAGAAGCTTGGATCTCACTTCGGCTTTGTGCAAATAGTAAATACATTCGCGAATAGATGCGTTCGGGAGCGGACTGGGTCGACTCGTTCTCCGAGGCCGGGGAGGTCGAGGACGAGGCGACGCGGGCCTGGCGTACATAGCGCGCATCGCATACTGTACCGGCGTGTATGGTAGAGGCGCGTTACGCCCTGTTGCTAGCCTTTTATGGTAACTTACCTACCATAAAAGGCAAATTTGCAAGCAAAATAGGCCCCCGTTATGCGTTACGCGTTGCTACCATACACACCGGTACAGTAGTTCCACTGACTGCAAATTGTATACCAGCTTCCATCCCCAGCCTGCGTCGACACGGGGAGCTCTCGCGCAGACCCGACGAGTAAGACACCAGCAACACTGGTTCGGCGGGTCGCGGCTCGGGACGACGAGCTAGTCCAGTAAAGCGGAAACGGACCAAGGCTGTCAGACAATGGCAAGAACGGCCCTCGGCTCGCACTATATGTACAGTGCTTAGGCGACGATGAATTGCCTTGCCCGGCTGGCATCGTATAGGTAGGTTGGCTGGGGATCGTCGTCGAGATCTTTAACACGGGGAACCGCGTCGATTGATCGACTCGCTGGGCAGCCGCGCGCCGCGCGCGGCATGGGGTTTATATGCACGGGGACAGCGAGTGCGCGGATGGACCGAATCCCGCTGCGGGAGCCAGGTCACGAAGAGAACGGCCGAGGTGGAGGCACACAGAATTCTGAGACGATAGCTCGGTGTGGCGGCGGAGGAAAGTTCCGCGGGCGATCACGCAGGCTAGCCAGCTGGCTGGCAGGGAATCGACGATAGGACGGGCAACACATGCCCACACGTCGATAGAGGCGCGGAAGGACGCTCACCACAAAAGGGGACGTGCATCCCGATTCTTTGGTGGCCCCTCAAGCCTCCAACAAGTCTTTTCAAAAGCAAAATGGATTGGATGTATGGCAGTCTATTTTGTCTCTGCGGGCGGCGTCGGGACGAGGCCCACGCGCGTCGGAACGCCGTCGGCCTGCGCGTCGAGCTTGTGCTTGTGGTCCTGCAGCCCGCGGGCCTGCTGGCGCTCGAACTCGGCCTGGATCGCGGCGTTACGGGCTTTCTGCGGACGCGTCGGGTCATCGTCAGTTAGTTGTATGTAAGAGCGAGGCAGACGCACCTCCTTGGTGCGGTGGATGCACTCTAGGTAGTCGTCCCGCTGGGGGATACACTGCTTGGGATACGTGGCGTTCGTGTAGCACTGGCGGGCTGTGGTCAGTCGGGACAGAGTGGCGAGCGGGCGGCGCACTTTTGTGAATTCCTGCCAGTAGGGGGAGCAGCGCGACGGTCCGCCGGCGTAGCCGTATCCAGACTACCACGTGTCAGCTCCACCCCTCAACGGGTCCAGCAGAGCACTCACCATGGTGGGTGGCGGAGGAGGGAGGTGGTGTTTGGCTACAGAGGCATCAATATTGATGGCAAACACCAACCATACGGTGTGACGGTTTATTTTTTTAGAGCCTCAGCCTCCGCTGCCAGCCAGCATGCGACCCCAGGAGAAACGTGAACTGCTCAAAATCGCCTACATACTTCGTCCAGCTGCAGACAGTTCCTCTTCTGCTTCTTGAAGTTCCCTGGCAGGCCCTCGCACCGTGACTGAGATTTCAAAATCCGTTCCGTATCACCAACGCACTGTCAACTCTCCACTCCCATCATGGAATGTCAAAAATCCCTGTCTGGTCCGCAACACCTTGTGTAGAACTAATTCAGAGGATAAGACACCATAGAATGGTAGAGTGAACATAAAACTCAATATGATACCGTGGTCGCCGTGAGCAGGACCCTACGGGAATGACGCCGTCGATGGCACACTTCACCGCCATGTACTGCATGAGAAGAGATAATACTCTCGACATGTGCAGCATGGACATGGGACTGGATGAAAGCACCTCAAACTGGGCCCACCAGCAGGCAACACACTGGGACCGGATTGGCACGGTACGTGCCCACGCATGGTCAAGGCAATATCTCGCCTGTCTTTGCAACCAGCGGCGAACAAATTGCGCATCCTCAATCTAACTTGTCTGGAGCGCTTCTGAGTCCTCTGGGAGCTCTTCGGGAGAAAATGGAGGACGAGCACGATACTCCACAACTGTGGGGCTGTCAAACTAATTCGCACACTGACATCATGACCCCACTGAGTTGAGCCAAACGGGAAACAATGTACCCGACCTTGACTGCATGGCTTGCTCTGCATTTATCGAACTCTGGGAACTTCCCACTGCTATCCCGAATCTAAAAGTTCTACTTGATTGATCTTGTATTCTCCAACACCCTTTGCAGTTTCTAATCCGCTCATAATGTGTCCTTCATAGGATGATGGAAACACAAATGTTCGCAGCCTGTTGCAGTACATGCACAATTGAACAGACAGTTCAACGGGTTCACCCTGATTTCTCTTATTCGCCCACACATATGCCGAAACTTACGGTCCTATGTGAAACCTGCTAAAACATCGAGGACATACTCCATCCTACTTATCCATCTCATTCTCGGAAATCAACGTCATTCTGTTATCCGTGCTCTATTCCGGTTCAGGGTCACTGTCTCACAACACCTTGCAAACACTTTCGCACCCACTGCTCTCTACCAATAGAAGCGGGAAACCCGTTCTCGAGCTTCGATGGTGTGGTCTGTGGTACTCATCGGCTCTGTTCCAAGCACACGGAAACCGCGAAGCAAGCTTATAAAAGCTGGTCAAGCTTGTCGAACTCGTGGTTAACTTCTCCCTCCTCGTACTTGCGCATCTCTCCACTGCGTACAAATGTGCGCGACTCTATCGTGTTCATCAACACGCGTCATTTTCCCCGACACGTCGCCTTCATTACCCAGAGGATGGTGAAGTATCTGTGTGACTTGCGAGGCTTTAACCCGCTGAAAAATCATGTTGGAGTGACAATTGGTTTTCTCGTACTCAATATTGGAGGCCATACGACCCTGGGGACCATGGGTTGCTCAGGTGATCATTGACAAGTGACTGAAGATTGCGAGTACTTATCTGTAGCATACATCAGACACCATGCATGTAGTACGGGCCCCGGCTGTTTCTTAACGGGACCGCGCCGAAATATACCTACCTACCTGAGAGCCTTTTGTAACTTCCTGTGGAAATGCATCCACAATATTTTCCGAGGGGGTTCATTTTGGGAACACATCCCAAATCTTGAGATCATTGGCCAATGCCTGAACTGCCGAGTGACGGAATCACTCGAACACATAGGTTTTTCACTGGCCAAAACTTAATTGGGGACTGCTTATTGGATGTGGTCTTGCCAGATTTAAGACACCCAATGGGTCCTTGACCCGTGTCAAGAATAGATTCTTCTGAATCACAATTTTAGTCTCAACTGCAATGTAACTTATATTGAACTTATATGGAATCTCCGAAATGAGAGAGTAGTTGAAACACAGAGCAGCTTCAGATTCAGAGATACACAAAAGGTGGACAGCTATAATCAACTCAGCTCTGAAACGAGACATTCTTCTCAGACCGAATTCGGTTTGGAACTCTTACAATTAAAAGGCAAGTGGTCCTAAATACATGGAGTGGTGTGCTCCTGGATGAGGATTCCCTACCGGATGATTGGACAAGATCAAAGGGGGTTTTAGTGGGTATACGGCCCATAACTGGAAAGGATGGAGTAGGATAAACCAAGGCCAGAGTCCCACACAAAGGCTTGGAACCTGTGCGTAACAGCATTTCCTCCTGGACACTTTCCCGGCTTTACTGGCTAATTACCAGTTCAAGTTTTCAACCAGCAGATGCTCTTGGAATGCATTGCAGACTGAGTAGCATTATTCAAACACTCCCAAAAACAAAAACAAAAAATTCCGAGATGTCGGGGCACTGGCACATCACACAATGTGACGGTGTGACGGTTTTTCCAAAACCACCACCTTGCCACCACCCCAAGATCCACAACTCACCGACTGGCATCCATTGTCAGTCCCCGAGTCAGTTGGAACATGACTGTCCCCGGTTTCGCGACTCTTCCACTCGAGCTACAACGCATCATTTTCGAGATTGCCGCTCTCTCGTCACCGCAACCGAGATCCCCTCTCAAATGCGCGTGGCATGGCGCGTTAAACACTGGTATGGTTTCCATTTTATTCTTATTATTTCCATCCCATTAAATGGTGAGCTAGGGTGGAGCCTTTCTTGTATCGTGTCATCCTGATCTCGCCCCTGTCGGACACCGAGTGCATCCAGCGCGCAGAGGGCTTTCCTTCGATTCGGATAGACCCACTCCTCGAAAAAATCCGCACCAAAGGCCTGCCATTCTTCCGCTCATCAGTCACCCATATTTTCTTTGAACACTGGCTCGTACCACCGCTAAAGACTGTCCTCGAGGCCTGCCCGCTCGTCAAGACTCTATACTTCGTCCCTCATCATTCTAGCCCTGAGCATCTGCCCATTCTCAACCGCCTCGAGTGCCTCCATCGGCTCACCTTGGATGACACGCTGTTCGGGGACGACCCACTCGACTTTTCACAACCCCTATTCCGCAACCTCACGCACCTCGAAATGCTCGATTACTACGACGATTACATGGGCGCCAATATCGGCGAATGCCTCGGCATGGGCATGGTCCCGCATCTCACACACCTGGCCTTCAACACTGCCGAGGTCGACACGGCGATGCACCCGCAGATCCGCGCACACAGCCGCCTGAAATGCATCGTGTTCCTCATCTCCCACGCGACCGCGCGAAGAACTCTCCTGCCCGACCGCCACCCTGATTCAGACGACGACCGCTTCGTGCTGATCCAGCAGCGCAATTTCCGCCGCGGGTGGTTCCGCGGCGCGGCGGGGCGCCGGGACTACTGGGAGCTGGCCGAAGAGTTCCTCGCCGCGAGACGTGCCGGGACGATTGATCGTACGCTGGTGGTTCCCTTCAGAATAAGATTGTTACCCCCACCTCACCCATGTCCGTCTTCCAGGTTCCCAGTATTGCACCATTGATCCTGAGGATCCAGGGTGGATTTGATAGGTGTCGCACCTGAATACTGGTCTGCAGGCACCCACAATACAGCTTCCGCAGCCTCCTGTGGCTCCATATCCTGCACAGATGTGGTGCCCAGGATGGAGGCGCCCCCGCCTAAACAAATAATCACCCACGAGCGTTTGCTCCAGGTATCGAAATATCACAATCACAATCACAAATCGCAGCTAAATTCCGTTCCGCAAAACATCACGACCCTCCTCCGAGTCGTTATCACAAAACACCGCCCGTTCAGTTAAATAAGGTTATAGCGCCCGCAAATACCCGGGTCCAACGCTCAGTTCACGGTTCGTTCGGGGCTTAGAATTTATTTATATATATATATATCTCATTGTGAAGTACAGGCTCGGACTCTGAATTTTAATTTTTGAAACGTCAGTAATACAGTAACACTAGAGTCGACCCAACGAGATATCCAAATCCTCAGACATCGTCCCCCCGAGCCGCTATTCGAACCCGCCTGCGAGGGAGGGCATAGTCAGTCCGTCCAAATTCAAATTCAAATTCAACGATCACTGGCAGCCCCCGAAAAAAAACTGAAATGGTGTTACTTGAATTCGCCGTGACGATGTCAGAGGGAAGGGGAAGCGTACCGTATGTTGCCGAATATATATATATAGATTTCTACATCAGGTCAAGGTCCCTATTGGCTTCAATGTAGGTTTCGCGGAAGGTTCGCCGGACTCGGAACGTTCCGATTCTGGGTTTGGGCGAGGGTCTGACATAGCAGGAAAACGCCGGTAGACCATAGAATTGGAATTGGAATTTGATCTCGTTGGGCTCGTTTCACTTGCCTCGAGAAACGCAGAAACGGCGAGAAACAACGTAAAAACTCCTCCAGAGTAGTTTCAACCTTCTACCAGTCGTTTCCGAGGCGTTTCCGTTTCTCAAAATAAAATAAAAATCCCAAGAAGCGCCTCGGAAATCCGGTCGGTCAGAACAGAACAGAAGCCGTTTCTTCTTCGTACGTTTCTGATAAGTTACAAAACAGTTTCTAGAAACGCTTTCAGAAACGCCTCCAGAAACGACTCTTTTCTCTACTCTGACTGACCCTAAATGCAGCTGCAGCTGCTGGAATAATAATCCAATTTAATTTCTTTGGACTACGATTAATCGTAGCTGCTTCATATGTTGTGATATTGCAGAACAGAGGGCGATCTGTTTAGAGAAGAGCCTTTTCCTAGGCTCACTGATGTGCTACTCGCAAATTTATGTCGTCCTTTAGGTACGAAGTTCGGGGCCGATACGGCATTATTCAATGCGCGGCTTGCCCCAGGTCATTGCGTACCAGCAGTTGAGTTTCACGACCAACCAAAATTGGAAACGCTGTGCTCGAAAGCATTGAGGCAGAGAACGTATCGTTCGTGCATTAAGCATACAGTTTTTGCCAAGTGTGCTGCGGATAGAGTGAACCCCCTTTTTGGCCCCCCGATTGAGTTCATGTCTCGGCAGGAGGAGGAGGGAGAGGATTAAGTCTATGATCGTCCTCCACCCACGGGTCGGTAGTCAGCTTTACAGGGATCGCCTTGCGAATGCCGACAAAGGGCGACTTTGTAGGCGGGGTCACCGTCAACCAGTCCTTCATACACATAAAACAAAATGAGCATTTGGAACTTGTACAGAAGAGAGGCGAGGCACCGTCACAGAGAAATGGCGGAGTTGGAAGCCTGTAACTGTGATGGGTTCGATTGGGATTTCGCCCGAGAAGGACATCCATGTCGCGCCCTCGGCCTAGAAATTGGCAAGTCCGCAATCAGACAATGTTCAAGAAAGAAACACCCTGTACTCACCGCCGGTCGGAATACGCCTTCGCCAAAGCAATCTCTGCGCCATCTATTGGTTTTGATATTGTGAACGACGGTCCCTCTTTCAGCTCTTTATTAGCGCGAATGACAGACAACTCAAACGTAGAAAATCAGCGTGCCTAACGTCCGCACAGGACTGTCTTATCAGCTGAAACCGCGTGATATTCAACTCTCCCGTCGGACGGTAGGGCATAAACCCTGCGAGAGAATCCGAAGTCCCCTCAAAGGTGATGTGGAACGGGATGGCCTCCCCAACCCAGAATATTCTGGACTCTGGTGCCGAGTGTCGATGAGAACACCAAGGCGAAAGAGTCCGGGAAGGCGTACTAGGGATGTAGAACTTTACGACTATGTCCTGAAGTCCGCGTTCATTCGGGTGAGCCTTCACCACGGACGAATACATCTTCCACTCTGGTCGTGCGATGAATCCTGCATTATTGCAGTCCAGAGAGCGGGGATAGGATGTGCGGGACGCGAGCGGGGCTGGTAGATGAATGGTGTAGAGAGGGTTCCAAATGAAATTTCAACTTTGGTCTCAAAGCGGGGAAGGACAATTCAGACATACGTGCTTCCAATGGGCAGTCCAAATTTCTTTGCCTTGACGTGGGCGCTGATTGAATACTGGGATGGTTCGAATACACGAGACCACTAGAGAGCGTTGGACGCTTACGTTAATATTGGCGTCGAATCCGGGCACTCCTTCGAGATGGGCAAAATGTGAGGGAGGGAGCGGCTAAGAAGAAACCAATTGATGAAAGGGCGTGGCCATAATGGAGGAAATAGACCCACATAACTCCGTCCTTCCTCTTGAAATGTAGTCGGAAGCATCACGGAGAAGGATAGACTCGAGGGGCAGACAGCGTTATCGTCCGCCTTGATCCAGAGCTTTACGGGGCCCACAGATATCGTTGCTTCGGTACGACCACCCTCTCCTAGCTCGTGCACCTTCACGCGACCTTCCACCTATAGTATAAAATGATCAGGTTGAAGATCCTTGATATCGACCAATATCAACACGCTACCGTTACGTCCACAGAGGATATGTTTTCCGTTTTGGTCACCTCAATAGTACCTGCCACTACGTCGCCCGTTCCATAGACCGGGAGGTCGATTTCGTCTTCCTGTGCGGTGATGCGCATTTAGGCATTCCCGTTGCTAGATGTTACGATGAAAGTGCCGGTGGCCTGGGGTAGCGAGCGCGCATGGATGACAAGCCACTGCTCATCGAGTCCAGGCTCCACCGAGTACGAAGGAGTACGATCCAAGGATGATACAGTGGTTGTTTCGTTCAGCGGCTCCTGTGGTAGATCGGATAACATATGTTTGATTGCGTCGTGAATTTGGGTGGCCGTCGGTCGTTTATGAGGATCCGTAACCCAGCATTGTTCCGCCAATTCCCAGACTTTGTCGGGCAGAAGTCGGCCCCTGTCCTCCTCCTCTGGCCGCTCCGGCCTTACCCCCCGTCGAACGACGAGGTCGATAAGATCGGCATATGGGACGGAAAACAAGGGAATCTCGTCGGTGTACAGCTGGTCACAAATCAGTGCCGCCAACCGAGCGCAAAATTACAAGATACTAACCTCGTACAAGGTCATGCTAAATGCGTACACATCAGACGGCAGCCGAATTCGGGAACCATTTAGAAGTTCTGGTGCCATCCAATTGCGACTCCCGTGTATTTGAGGAGCTTCTACGGTGGTGACCGTACGTGACGCAGCATCGGCCTTGAGGCGTGCTAGACCGAAGTCGCATAGTAGGGCCCGCCCTGAGTTCTCGACAAGGACATTTATCTATATATTTTCAGCGCGGTTTTTCGGTTCCCAGAAGACAAGGGGAAGAAGGACTCACGGCTTTCAAGTCTCCGTGGCAGATCTTGCGTGAGTGGAGGTATCCCAGACCGAGGGAAATATCACGAAGCTACGCAAAATGAGTCACCGTTCGAGGGGTGCCAACCAATTTCAAAATGAACACCTACGATGTATAATGGGTCAAAGGTGGATCGCGTCCTGAGGAAGTCTTTGGCGTTGTGTTGTACGCAGGGCATGACAATGAACGGCTTATCGTCCAAAGTATTTGCACCGAGAACTGCACAACATTTGGGTGACGTAGTGTTGACCAGATCTATAGTCGTTGTTGTGAATTATCACAATGCTTCCGATTCGTTCACTTACTTCAATTTCGTTCCGAAGCGACTGTCGTTAAATGGATAAGCATTCTCGAGACTTCTGGCCGTGAAAGACTCACAAAAAGGCTTGGCTTGATTCCCGCCTCATTCCGCAGGACTTTGATCGCCACCTCTGTTCGATTCCAGGTCCCTCGGTAAACCGTTCCGCTACGAGGGTGAGGATAATCTGAAGCCAAAAAAGGCCAACTTACAAACTGCCTGCGCCGATTTCCGCGCCGTAATCGACTTCGAAGCAGGCAATCATCCAATCCTCCACCTTCACTGATGTTCCGCTCCTGGACGTCAAGTATTGTAGAGCGTGAGTGTAGAACTTTTGCTCCTCGCGATCAATACTCTGGTTATTGAGTTGTTTCTGGAGGGACACCATCATCGCGATTGTGTTTTTTGGTTAATTTCTTGAAAAGTTGAAGATGGATTAAATCGAATCGGATGGAGAGCATAATCTTCACTCACCAAGCGTGCGGAGCAGTTTCGTATTATTTTTCTCAAGGGAACTCAGATATGTATGTAAGGCTACTGCGTCCCGCGCCTGTGCCTTCGTGTTTTTGGAAAGCATTGTCTGGATATTCAGAAGTGAGGAGATCTCCAACCGCCGTCAGCCCATACTCACTGGCCACATAGGAAACAAACCTGGAAAGCATTAATGCACCCCCCGATTCGCTTGTGGAAGGCCACGATCTTGAAAGTACGCGCATCCTTCTGGAACAGCATCTTCAAAAATCCGGATCCCTTCTCATTTTCGGCGAATCGATGAATATCCCGAAGGAGCCTTCACATCCAGATTTAGCGCGAACGCGAACAGCAGATGAGTGGACCGCGCGTACGTTTCCAAATCCTCTAGGGGCTTGACGCATTTCTCTGGAACGAGTCGAGATTCACTGAATTCTGTATTAAGCGTTGCTAAAAGTTGCTTGGTGGAGGTGACCAAAACCCCCATCTGCTCCTTGCTGGCATGGAGCGCCTGCACAGTGGAGACGATCCAGCTCAAGACGGCGAACGCTGTACCAAGTGAAGAGACAATGTTGACGGGCATAACAGCACCAGGCGGTGGAGGGGAAGGTCTTCAAGAAGTAGAGCTGTCGGATGCTGTCCATATCAAGGAGAAGGGCGAGGGGATCTATCAGATGATCGACATGGTGAATTTATGTTTTGCCGTGCCAGTCCCCTTCCCCCTTGCGATTCAAACCACCGATAGTGTCGGGTGTCCTCGAGAGCAGCATGTTTCAGGGCATGTCCGGGTACTAGATGGCCATTTTGAACGGTGAGGATAAGTAGCAGTGGCCCTAATTAACGCCGCAGACAGATCTTCTCCCGCTCACTGGCAGCGTGCGAACCGTCACTACGTGGTGGGGCAGGACCCCGGATATTCCCTTTGGAGGCTAGGGCCCACCGGACCCGATCGGCCAATTTTTGTCCGGACAAATTTCGTCGTCGAGGCCCAATTTTTGTCCGGACAGGACCTAGCCTACAGAAATTCGTTTTTTAAGCTTGTATACGGCATTTTTGGCCGCTATGACGGCGATAGGTAGGTCGCTTGTGAAAACCCTCTTCTTCCCAATCCAGTCTGATGGAATGAAGGGTGCCTCGATGTCGTCGGCTGCGGCCATATTCCCGTAGCAGGCGGCGGGGTGATGCGAAAAAAGATGATTGTATTTGTATACCTACACTGCAAACAAATATCCAAATGTGGGACTGAAAATTAAAAGAAATGGCGCCTCACATGCTCGAACACATGTACACGCCATAAAAGAGGGTCTACCACTACGAAAGTCAAGGATCCAACTGCACCAGGGAAGCCTTCGTGATGACCTCAAGATCGACCTTCCCTGACGCTTTTGTCCGGACACCTGGCCTAGGTATCCCGGCTCCAACCCCTCATTTTTGTCCGGCTGGGGCCTAGGTTTCCGGGTCAAAATCTCAAAATTTTGTCCGGCGCGGGCCCTAGGGTCCAAAGGGAATGTCCGGGGTCCTGGTGGGGCCCAAAGGACGGGACCATTGTCATCGAGGGCACAACGGTGAGCACCGTGGCATTCGGCGCGGAATAACTCACCATTGGATCATTGTCGAGCCAATTTCTTCGGACCTCATCGCGTTGTCCTCGCGAACAGTCACATCACGTGTCGTCCACTCTTCCGTTCGCCCCGCCTTCCTGCCTCCTCGCCAGCCGCGATACCCACTTCCATGGGTCCCAAACCTTTCTCCATTAAGCTTTTCAACGTCAGCACCTCATGCGACGCTGCGAGCCTGCCGGACAGTGTGTGGCTTGAGGTTAGCAGTCGCGTCTCGACCATCGGGCTCCCTATTCATTCGCCATTGATACAACCTAACGTTAACGCGGGGGTACAATACAGATCATGCTAAAAGCCACCCCGCTCGAACTTCTCACCCTGCAACAGCTCTCCCGCACGCACCGCCGGATCCTCGCCCAAAACCTGCGCTGCTGGGTCGCCGCGCGCAAGAGGAACATGCACCCGCCGGTGTCGCCGCCGCCGCGGGCGTGTGGTCGGAGGCGGCGTATGCGCGGCGGATTTTTGGAGGCGGTAAGTGTGCGGCGAGGGGGTGTAAAAGCCGGACGGCGAGGTTTCCGTGCTCGTACGGCTTGCGAATGCGGGTCTGCTCGGTAAGCGATCTCATGCGTACGCCAGTTGATATGTAATGCTGGTTGGGCCGCAGGATAAATGCAAAGCCGTCATCCACCGGGTGTGCCTCCCCGTTTCTTTTTTGGCATATATATTCCAATACAATTAATGTACAAGCCACTACGACAAGACCGCGGGCAACGGCTACCTAACCTCATGCGCCATCCCCGGCCGGCGGCCTGCGGCAGATGGGCCAGACACAGCGGCTGCATTTGCGACTGGCTGCCGTACGATGAGCGCGATATGACGAGTACGTACGCATTGCTTCGCTCGCCTCGCCTTCATAACTTTAATTTTCGCCTAAACTAACCTATTCCGGCTTGTGTATGTACCCTAAGAGTTCCCGATGTACCGCGCCAGCGCCGTCGCCACCGCAGACCAGGAGTGGTTCTCCGCGCGCGCGATAACAGAGAGACGCGCGTGCCTCGCGCCCGCCCGTAACTGTGGTGCGCACCGTCACGAAGCTGCTGCAGGTATGTCCTTCAAGTTCATTTCAAATTCTCTGGGGCGTATGTTGAGATTCTTAAATCAGGAGTACAAATTGCGCGCGGAAGCGCTGCCTCGTATCATGCAGGTATATCCCGTAGCCAGCCAGCCCCACTGATCAGAGCACTAGATTCGAGTCTGCCACTGACGGCCGGCCGGTGTATTAGAACGCAAAGGCGCTCCAAAAGTGGTCTGCGGAGTTTTCGGAGGCGCGCAAGGCTGTGGATCTCGTCAACGTCGCTTTGTAAGTCAAGTCCCGGCGTTCGCTCATCCAATCTACATACATGCTCCTCTACAATCGTCGGATCCCCGATTGGTCTGAGAGCGCTGACTCGGACGTGGCAATGCAGCTTCAAAGAAGTCATCACCTCCCGCGAACAGATCCCGTACCGCAAGCTGCTGCAAACGCAAGCCGTACGCGACGTCATGGAGGCGTTCGGCCGGTCCTTGAGCACGCTTGATATTCGATGTAAGTTCTGAACTCGATTTTAATTCGACGGTGTACGGTGTCTGATTTGTTTTGAGTTAGTTTCCAGCCTAGTGCGCGATACGTGCGACGGCTGTCAGGGAGGGAATATCGCGCGGTGCGCTAGCAGATCCTACTACGCCACCATCTCAATTTCGTAGAATCGTTTGTTAGATGTGTATCAATTCTAGACCATTGTAATCCCCAGGAACCTGTAGCCGGACAAATGTAATTTCACTTGACAAAATAAGCGTTACAGCCGAAAGCATACAAGCCCAAGAGACTGCCTGCGTTTTTTTTTTTCCAACCGAAAGTTGAAGTTCGATTTTCTGTCGGCCGAACGATCCGAACAACCCCAAAAATTTGAAGTGACCGGTGTCAAAAGTCGTTACGTTACACCTTTCGTCTTGACCTCGATCCACAAATTCCGGTTCTCGGTTTCGACGCGGTTATCTTGCAATCGAGGATCGCAAGACCTCGCAGGTCGCGCCAACCTTCATTTCTAGCAGAAGATCCCCTCCCATTCACGGCCGCCGCGATCGCAACGACGCGACGTCGACGTAAACCGCAATGTCTCTGCTCTTCAAACATCTCCGCATACACCAAATATTCGGCGCCAACACCGACGTTGGGAAGACAATCCTGACGACTGCTCTTGTTCACGCTTCTGCGAGCTTGAAGAACGAGGTGTTTTATTTGAAGCCCATCAGTACTGGGCCGATTCAAGATGCGGACGACGAGTGAGCATAATAAACAGTCTGGATCATCTACGTCTTCTTACCTTTTTTTCTCAGGCATATCATACGACATTCCAGCACATTCAAGGATAGAGTCCATGCAGACTGTCTGTATCGATTCCATGTACCGGTCAGTCCCCATCTGGCGGCGCAACTGGCTGCGGGGGAAGAGTCGCAAAAGGTCTACTCATTACTCTGTTGAAGATTAACCTCACCTAATTGCTTTGTTAGATTGTCCCGGACGGTACCTTCATAAACTCAATCCGCAGCTATGTGCAACGATCTGCTTCCCGTGCCAGTGGCCCCGCCCACATGTATGTAGAACTGCGGGCGGTAATAATCAATCCTCTGCATCCCCCACATTCCTTAACATGTTGTTTAGGTGTTCACAGTCCCACATTATCTGGTACGACGCAACTGGACTGTTACCGGCCTTTGTTTTTACCGACGGTATTAATCGGAGACTCGCGGCTCGGAGGCATCTCTGCTACTATCTCGGCTTACGAGTCGCTTCTCCTCCGCGGCTACATCGTCGACGCTATCTTGCTGTTCCGGGACGACTATTACCGGAACAGCGAGTACCTAACGCCATACTTTGCGGAGCGCGGAGTCGCCGTCACTGCGATAGATCCTCCGCCGCCTAAAACAAGTGATGCGGCGGAGACGTTTGCATCTACAGAACGCTACTACGAAAACCTGGACATTCTCCCTACAGTGCGGGATCTGAGCACGCGGCATGAAGAGCGGCTTGCGGAGCTTGATTCCATGCCACGCCGTTCTCTCGACGCTTTCTGGTGGCCTTTTGTGCAACACGGACTGGTAAAGGGCGAAAAAGACGTGACAGTCATTGACAGTGCATCTTCCGACTTTTTCTCGGTGTACAACGGGCAAACTACGGACAAGAAATCTTCCTTGGATGCCCAACTCGACAGCTCGGCTTCGTGGTGGACCCAGGCCTTTGGACATGCGCACCCTGCATTGACGCTCGCCGCAGCGCGTGCCAGCGGGCGCTACGGGCACGTCATGTTCCCCCAGGCGACACATGCCCCTGCCTTGCAACTCGCCGAGCGCCTGTTGGACGGACCCGGAAAGGGCTGGGCCTCGCGCGTGTTCTTCTCCGACGACGGCTCCACCGCAATGGAGGTCGCGCTCAAGATGGCGCTCCGCGCGTACTCCGTTCGCAATAATCTCCGGGGCATAGAGCGGAAGAAAGTCGGCGTGCTTGGCTTGAAGGGCAGCTATCACGGCGATACGATCGGCGCGATGGATGCGTGTGCGGAGGAAGGCGTATATACCTGCGAGTGGCACAACGCCAAGGGCTTCTGGCTCGATCCGCCCACGATCTCAATCCAGCACGGGCGCCCTGTGATCGCGCTCCCTCCGGCTCTGGCGGCATCGGACGCGATGTGCGAGTCTGACGTCGCCTCGGACTCGGAATCGTGGGTGTACGATGTCGCCAGCCGCCTGCAGACGCCGCTCGCTGAGGTTTACCGCGACTACATTTCGCGAACGCTGGATGGCTTACACAGCGCGAGGGGGGTGCCTCGACTCGCGGCTTTGGTGCTGGAGCCGATCGTGATGGGCGCGGGCGGGATGATATTCGTCGATCCGCTCTTCCAGCGAATCCTCGTCGATGTTGTCCGCGAGCGCGATGAGTCCCCGGCAACGGAGCCGGGGTCATGGCGCGGTCTTCCTGTTATTTACGACGAGGTATTCGTAGGCTTATACCGCCTCGGCATGCAGAGCACCATCCCGCTTCTGGGCGCTACACCCGACATCTCCGTCAACGCGAAAATCTTGACTGGCGGGCTCGTCCCCCTGGCCACCACCCTTGCATCTGACTCCATATTCCGCGCGTTCTACGGTCCAGACAAGGCTGAAGCATTACTGCACGGTCACTCGTACACAGCCCATGCGCTGGGCTGTGAAGTTGCCAACGAGAGTATGAAGCTCATAGAGAAGGCAACTCAGAGCGAGGCGTGGCTAGCGGCGCAAGCGCGCTGGCAGGAGCCCGGTACGCGCAACTCGGTGTGGAGTTTCTGGGACCCGGAGTTTGTGCAGGCGGTGTCGTCCATGGATACCGTGGCGGAGGTCATGGCCCTGGGCACCGTTCTCGCGATCAAGGTCAAGGATTCCGGAGCAGGTAGGCTTAGGGATTTCGAAAAGGTTCCGTCCATCTCAACTTCTTTTAGGATATGTCTCCCAGTCCGCCCAGACCTTGTTGCAATCTCTCAGAAAGACCGACAGCGAATCACCATCTGAGGTGCCAGACTTCAGCGTTCATTTCCGCACACTTGGAAATGTCGCATACTTCATGACGAGCCTCAACACGGCGCCTGAAACGATTCGCATCCTCGAAAACAAAATATGGAAGGTCCTCCAAAATTCTGATTAATTCGTAGATATCAACCATGTACGCTACGGACTACGGATGGTTGAAGCCCTTTGGCTACGGCATGTGTTGCATGGCGTGATTAAAGCTTGGCGCGAAGATTTCAGTTTTCACGCATTGCGTGGTTAGGCGCATCCTGGTTTTTACCGCAGGCCCCACACGTTTGTTTGAGAAAATACAGCGGTTAAATATTATGCAAATAGTACTGTTATATATCTAGTACAGTTCCGGAGCTCCACACAACCCAAATTCTCTAAATTCATTACGAATCCTATTCCAAAAGCATGAATAACACGTCGAAACGTAACCAGAAGAACTTACATCGGCAAACTCCAATCCGCCGGCGTTTCGTGTATCGTGGTATATCTGTAGCTTCGTCCTGCGCAACTTGCTCGAGGGACCTTTTCGCCTTCAGTCTCAGAGATTGCCGTGGTGGAGGCAAATGGTCGGCAGGATGTGAGGACGGCGTGGAGCAAAGAGTCATTTCAACGTCGATCGGAATTCTAGGAGGCGGTCCTCGGTTTTGGGCTGTCCGTTGGCGTTTTGCATCTCTGCGCCCATCGTCGGCATCAAGTTCCCGGCTGCGCTTCCTCGTGCAACGCTCAATGCAACCTTCTCCGGCTGCCAGGGACTCGACTGGAAAGCCGTAGGTCGGCTCCAGAGTTGAGATTATGTTGCCTGGCATGCTGGCGAATTTATCGTTTGTGCTATTGCGTTGCCGCGATTGAAAATTGGACACTGCGCGTAGAGGCAGTGGCCTGGACTCGCATAACGGTGCGAATTTCGACTCCGTCAGTGATAACGACGTAAACTCGACAGTCGGGGCTGGAAATTCGTCAGTGGCACGTCGCGAATATCGTATGGGAAACCGACTTGTTGGTTTGTTGGAATTGGATAAACCGCGGTGCTCTGTGAAATCCAGGAGTCAATACTTGAGCTGATATAGAAGGAGAAGTTGAAGCATACCGTGAACACTATGTCGGAACTCGAGATGGAGCAGTTTATTAGGAATGGCCCGCCGCATGCCACCTGTGGATGTGCGTTCGGAACCGTAGGATGCGACCTGCAGAGCTGCGGTGCCCTGATTCCAGTTTTCTCCTGGTCCTGGTTCATCTAGCTCGATAATAGGTGCTAGAGCCGTGAATGTATGTTTGGGCAGCTTGTTTCGACTCGGAAACAGCAGAATCCCAGACGACGTACGCTTCATTTTCAACTCGGTTGGACGGTGGACTGGAACAGTGTCGGTCATAAGTTGGGTAGAAAATTGATAGTGTTGGGAGAGAGTGGGGACTTCTCATTAGCATCATCACAGATACTTATATGACGTGCGGGAGCTGCGTGGTGCGAACGGGTCCAGTTAGGCGTGGCGTGCCAAAACGGCACCATTGTTAATCCAAGCGGTCCAAAGGGACGGTCTGCGTCGCTCAATTTATTGTCTCTTGGATCGAGAGACACCCTTTCGCTCTGGTAAGAGTGTGAGGCCAATCGGGGCCGCGATAAGCAGTAGACTCGGAGGGAAGAATCACAAACGGAGATACGTCATTTCGGTCTTCGGCCCTGTGTTCCGAGTTGAACTCCTGGATCGCAGTTGAGCTTCGTCTTGAATGGCCCAGCCGTAATATCATCATTTCATTACCGCTGCAGCGTTCTGAAAGAAACCTCCTTTTGTTGAAAAACTTTTCTGGAGATCACGGGAAATACGGTTCAGTCTTCATATCTGCAAAAAGGTGAAGATTCGTCTCTGCCTGTAGCCAGCTGGAGTACAGCTTACACAAATTTATTTCCAGGAGAGTTTTGTACCAGGGAATGCCGGCCAGAGGCCCAGACAGGTTCGCAAAACACTTGACTGAACAAATTGGGCATATCTTTCCCACAGTTGTGATGCTTGCGGCTATCGCCAATGTGATTGTTTTCACGGTTTCCATCATGGTTCTTGTTCTCGCTTCGTTTCTTGTTGTGCGGCATATTCATTGTTCTTGTTACAGAGCTCGCGGAGCCTTTTTTTTGGTCTCAAACAATGTAACATGCCGCGTTCCACCGAGCTCCGCCTAGCGAAATACTATAAGGGTACCTCGTAACCCGCTGCCTTTCTACATCCTTCTAATCGAGTCCTCCCATCCATATTCCTTCCTTCAGACCAATGACGCATACTCACCAATCTCGGTTTGAGTCCAGCCGCACCGTGCGCTAAGTCCTGGTAGATACGGAGG
The DNA here is from genome assembly GCA_029378375.1 of Mycena olivaceomarginata. Classification (NCBI taxonomy): domain Eukaryota; kingdom Fungi; phylum Basidiomycota; class Agaricomycetes; order Agaricales; family Mycenaceae; genus Mycena; species Mycena olivaceomarginata. The sequence continues at coordinate 118,512 of JARKIC010001177.1, read as the reverse complement.
ATATAGAGATGTTGCAAAACCAAACAGTATGTGGTCACGTCCCATTACCCCTACTCGGCGTGCTGACCTCCAGATAATTTCGCCTGCCCTGAATGACACGTGCAATTTATGTCCGAAGATTCGGGACTTTGCGTATTCTCCAGCCGATCCTCGCTTCGGCGGTGTTTATCTTCAGCTTGAACCTGAGGATGTAGTGACCCGCCCTTCTACCCCAGACTCGGAGAGCACTGTACCTTTATTGCTTCTGACTCTTCCTTCTACGCCCCACACCAGCAATTTTAACATGCCAGCCTTTACTACCCCGTCTGCGTATTAGAACTGCAGTGGTAACATGCCATCAACCTCTGAACCCCTTGCACGCTTAAGCGGAGGTGTGTTGAAATGCTATTTACCCCTCCGACTCCTCCTTCTATATTCGAGAGCATCCGCCCAATTGGACCTCTTCCACGTCGTCTTGCGCGCACCCAAGTATGGTCTTCTATTCTGTATATTTCTCTCCCGAGCTCTTTCTGAGACCAGTTTTCAGTCGATAGATCCCCGGTCTGGGAATAACAGTCTGGCGGCTATGGAAAGCATCCCCTCCATGGGGAGTTCAAGTCATCTTGCGCGTACACAGGTATGACTTTCTTTGGTATTATCGACCTTCTTTCTGACACCCTTCCCGGTCGATAGATCCCCGGTCTGGGAATAATAGTCTGGCGGCTATGGAAAGTATGCCCTCGATGGAGAGTTCGAGGCGTCTTGCGCGTACACAAGTATGATTTTTCTTGATTTATATTCCTCTCAAGTTCTGAGACCTGTTTGCAGTCGATAGATCCTTGTTCGGGGAACATCATGACCGCGATGGAGAGTCTGTCCCCGATGATTCGACGTCCTCTTGCACGCACCCAGGTATGATTTTTGGTGTGTATTTCTCTCTTTTCCTGAGACTATCTGCAGTCCATAGATCCCCGTTCTGGGGAAAATAGTCTGGCGGCAATGCAGAGTCTGCCCTCGATGGGGAGTCTGGCCGCAATGGGGAGTATGGCCTCAGTAGAGAATGATCAGATGATTGGTATCAAAGGGACCTCTAATGTCTGAGTACTTGTGATACCCGTGCTTCCTTATATACCACTGTCTTTTTCAAACCTCAAACAGTCGATGAAAATTGAGTGAGAAACCACCCTGGAATAAATTCCGGAAACAGATGATTTAACAATTAGCTGGCATAAAATTCAAAACGCTCCATGGTGGCAAGCTTTTTGGTGTTGTGGAGGCGGACGACGAGACGAGAAAAAAACGAACATGGTTGAATTTGCCCCCGGCCATCAGCGGCATGTGGGAATTTGCCGAATCAAGCAACTCAGTCTCGGTTCGACCTCGGCTCGACTCTTCGACGTCAGCCAAGTCTCTGCTACAAACCATCAATGTATCCGATTGCTCTACTCGCTGACAGACCTCTTTCCACGTCATTTCTTGTCTTTTCCGCCAGTAATGAGATATCTCAAAATCTACAGTCATCTACAGTTATAATGGACCAGCCGGTTTCTCTGCGACCTGGGTGATTTGCCACCTCACAAGTCTCTAACGCACCATGTGTTGTTCTTTACCTCTCTCCGCTCCCCTCAAAGGACTGTCATTGCTTTCAGGTTCCGAACCGCTTTTGCACAATTTCCCGCAGGTCAGCTGTCCCGCAGTATGCCAACAAGTTGCGCCCTCTCGATCGTTACTTACGACATGGGAGATTCTTCATCATGGCCCGGACGGCCGGACCCGTTTTGTGCTATTTCGGGGAACCTTGCTTCAGTTTAGATTCCCGGAGTGTGCAAAGAAGTTGCGCCCTCTCGATCGTTACTTACGACATGGGAGAATCTTCATCGTGGCCCGGCCGCCCGGACCCGTTTTGTGCCATTTCGGGGAACCTTGCTTCAGTCTAGATTCCCGGTGTGCAAAGAAGTTGCGCCCTCTCGATCGTTACTTACGACATGGGAGAATCTTCATCGTGGCCCGGCCGCCCGGACCCGTTTTGTGCCATTTCGGGGAACCTTGCTTCAGTTTAGATTCCCGGAGTGTGCAAAGAAGTTGCGCCCTCTCGATCGTTACTTACGACATGGGAGAATCTTCATCGTGGCCCGGACGCCCGGACCCGTTTTGTGCCATTTCGGGGAACCTTGCTTCAGTTTAGATTCCCGCAGTGTGCAAAGAAGTTGCGCCCTCTCGATCGTTATTTACGACATGGGAAAATCTTCATCGTGGCCCGGACGGCCGCCGTTTTATGGGGCTCATGTTGCCATTTCGCGGAACCTTACTTCAGCCAAAATTAAACCAACCCAAATGGAAGATCTATACAGACATCTATATAATGTCAGTGGACCAGCCGGTTCCTCTGCGACCTGGATGATCTGCCACAGTCACTACCTCACAAGTTTCTAACGCACCATGCGTCGTTCTTACCCTCCCTCGGCTCCTCTCAAAGGACCATCGTCGCCTTCCTCGCAAACCTCAGCCTCGAGGAGCTTCGATCGCCGTGCGCCGGGCACCTCATCGTCTCCCGACCTTCCACATCTCATCGTCCCCCAAAGCCAAGCAGAGTCGCAGCATCGTGTCCGTCGACGACGGCGTCAAGCTGAAGTTTGTGATTTTACCTGAAATTGGGTACACAAAGCTAAACGTGTGCGTAGATGCCGGCCAAATTTTCAACAGAGGACTCCAGGTTGAAACGAAAGCGGGTGCGACACCAGCAACCGGTACGCGACATTGCACGCGGTTTATTCGCCTCAAGCTTACCTTGCGCCAGCGAATTCCCCAGCTGGGAGTAGAGCCCACCCTCACCGAGCCAGGGACGGGTTATTATGCAGGATCTCCAGCAGTTAGTGGCCCTTAACCTGGCAAATAAATATCACAACCTTACTTGTTCACAGAGAGAGCTGTCGACGACAAAGAACTCGGAGACGGCCCATTCGCAAAGCAAGAGACCCAACACAGTGGCTCTTCCCGCCATAACAGGCCTCTCCCCCCCATACCTGACGTTGAATCCACGCCTACGGTACGCCGTCAATTCCTACATCATGATCGTGCTTTTTTAATTCAATTGATAGTCGGTCGAGAATATTGGTTCTACATATCCTTGGAAGACGCATTCCAAAGCTGCGACCGGAAGAATGTCCCCCCCTTCCGAAAGTAATCCAGACTTTGTTATATTTCTTCGATCCTCGCACTCATCTCCATTGAAGGTACCGGTCAGACGCCGCTGTTCAAAAACGTCAGAGGTCGTAAGAATGTCATGGTTGTTCACCAGTACTTTGGCGGGCGCGATGACTTCCACGCCGAACTTATGAAAGTTGGCGATACCAAGATTTGCGGTGAATAATAGTAATACTTCCTTATCGAACTCGCTGCTGACCCTACGTATATAGGCGGCACGGGGGGGAAAGGCGGGCGTGGCTCTGACGGAGGGCCCGGTGGGACCGGCGAGGGTCCCGTGTTCAACTCCAACTCCTCACAATTTTTTTTCTGATGACAACCCAATTCCACCGACCTCTTTCCGGCATTCTACACTCATTACTGTACCATCTCCCATCCTATTATCGATATACCACCATCATCGGCTCGATTCCCCATCTCGCTGTGGCCGCGGGCGGCCCCCACTAATACCAGGCTTATCAGGGTCGCCAGCTGCAAGCGCCACGCATGGGGTACAGAAATTTCGCTGGACCCTCGAACACTGGCATCGACCCTATCGCCCTCGCATTGAAGAAGCCAGTGACTGGATTGATAGCATTCGGTAGCACACACAACCTAATTTTATTGCTCCACTATCACCGTGTACAACGCAGCCAGAAACATCTGAATCAAATCATTTATGCGCTCTTTAATCTTTGGTTGAAAGGCTAGGGCTACTGATCGCCCCTGTCTTTTCGGTTACGTGCTTCGTCGATCAGCATGATCATCCGCCTCTTTCTGGAACATGTGCACGGCGTTTGACTTGCTCCTGCTGAACGCGCGTCAGAAGGCGGGCCAAGTTTCGCGGGGAGACATCGGCTTTGGGGCTCACATCGACTTTTGCATCAAGTAATATGTTCCGCCACTTCCCAGGCTGCGTTCTACGAGTCCGTATCAGACTCCTCTATCCCAACCCACTGGACCCCAACCACTCTACTCAATCCCCGGTGCAATTAACTCGCAGCACGAGCACCCGCCGACGCCCACACTGCGCCGGTGCCGGTGCCGCAGTACACACCCGTTCGACTTCGATGCGGTACGCCGCCAGCTCACCCGTGCGCGTATTGTTCGTGTGATCCGTGAGGAGGTCCAGGGCTCTTCGCGAGAAGGAAGCGTGCAGGGGCGGCGGCGGGCAGTGCGTGACATTGAGCACGGTCGGGCGCTCGCTAAGCGGGGCGCGGAGCTCGAGGCGCTCACTCAGCGCGTGTTGACTCTAGCATGCGCGCTGTCGTTTTCCGCCGATATAACACGACATGCCATCGACTTGCGCAGGCCCCCAGCAGCACAAGGCTCACTACTGGCTGCGAGCGCAAGGTGCGGAGAGTACGCTTGATCTCTGTTCACAAATTTCCGAATGCTAACTGGACGTCTTTTTACTCAGGAGCAGCTTGAGGACGTCTTCGCTCTGCTTTTCGGCGGGCCGCGTCGAGGCCAAGCCGGATACAAGCCCAGAGCTGCTCAGTCGGTCGACTTCGAGCAACCCCCTTTGGTACATTGCTGGGAGCGAGGTCGAAACCACCCAGCCTGTGAAGGATGCTGTGCCTGAATCACAGGACCTGTCCCGCTGCAAGCAACTCTACCGAGGCTGATGCAGCCGACAGCATCGACCTCCGCCACTCTGCAGCGCCACTTGGGAAGAAGGAGGCTGCTACTACTCCTGCACCTGCACCTGTCTGCACCTTCGTAATCGGCTCAAGGCTCACAAGGCCGCCCAGGCCACAGCCCCTCCCGCACCCCAGCCAGCCTTCTGCCTGGAGCACCACACTCAGCGCTGCCGGCGCGCACCCGTCGGCTCCCTGCCAAGTGGACCTCCAACAGTTCTTGGACACCTTCGTTGGCCGCTCAGCTAGCGGCCAGACTCTCGTCACCCGCGCAGGAAGAGGCGCCTTGCGTCGCCGAGTCTGCTATTTTCCGAGTCGATCCCCCCAGCAATCAGCATTCCCGATGCCCCTTCGGACATCGACGCGACCTCCCTGCGTCATTCGGCGCCGACGGAGCTGTCCTTCAGAAGCCGCGCAGGCGGATGCGGAGCGAGGTCATGCACGGAGTTCGATAGCACATACACAACCTAGTTTCACGGCTCATTGTGATTTATTCTTCATATATAATACTTATAACCCTATGTACATAATAGCGCGGTCTCAATGACGCAGCGTCGCTATCGCCATCGATTCCGATCCTGCCGGTGGCTGTCTGTCGGATGACGGCCGATTTAAAGCTTTTGTGGCGGTAACAATAAGCATTTCATTCATTCTGAACCCATTCGACTCATTCAGCCAGCAACGCTGGCAACAGTCGTCCCGGCGGGTGAGGCTGCAAATTTACACGTGGTGATCGGCGATCATGGGATCTGCACAGGAACGGATCAGCTGTACACTGCCGCCCAATCCCAAATAAGGAGATTTTATGGCAGGCGCCTTTTATTCTTTGTCACGAGTTTTCATACAGAGCGCCTGTATGCCAAAAAATGCAGGCTACCTTATCCTCACCGCCGTAACTACAGTAATAATACAATCTTGACACAATTACTCTGGCCCCTCATCGCATTGCACACACCCTGCGCCTTAATCAAAAATTCCCTCAACGCGTCCGCATTTCCGTAATCTGCCCTCCCCTCCAGCCCCGCGCTCCTCAACGCCCCGTAATCCACCTCCAGCAGCATCCTCGGCGTCTCGAACCCCTTCTCCTGTAGAAGCCGCGAAATCTCCCTCGTTGAGCTGTAATTGCTGGCAGAAGTCATAGATCGTGAGATGGGGGGACAAAAACTTGGCCCACGCCGTCGAGGCCGTCTCGGTTGCCCCCCTGCCACCGAGACCGTCTATTCCGTCTTCCAAACGAAGGAAATGTTAAGTAGCGGCCCTGGTAGGCATTATTTAGAACCGGAGCGTACCATTGATCTCGAGGAAACGCTGTGTGTCTGAGGCAGACATTTGAGGCGCCTCACCGAACCCACCGTTGCCGCCTTGGTTACTGCCTCGGCCGCCCTGGCCGCCTTTTCCTCCTACGAATTCTTTCTTCAGCCGATTCTCCCATGTTGCGGTGAAACATATGCTTGCGTACCGCTGATTCGAGCCATAGAGTGTTTACTTGAAAAAATTGAACCCTGCCTGGGGGTGCTCGAGAGTGCTCGAGGTGAAGGTGGGCTGGATTGGGGTTGGGTTCAGTGGCGGCTGCATTTATATGTCGATCTGTGACTCACTGGGCGCCAACTCTGAAGAGAATTTAAATGTCGGGCCCAATGTTTCGGCGTGCGCTTTTTATGGCAGACGCCTACATCGATGAGCGTTTGTTTGTGAAAGAGGCATGGGACGGGCGCATTTCGGTAACATTTCGGGAAATAAATTCTCTCAGTTAACAATGCACTCAACACGCGTACCCCACCCGCCCCGAGTCATTGCTGCCCATAAGCCTGCGCCTTCCGAGACTGCGCGCTGATCACAAACGTCTTCAACGCCCTCCTTACCTCCTCAATCTGCCCCCCTCTTGAACCCCGCGTTCCTCAGCGCCACATCGTCCACGTCCAACAGCGCCCCCGCCGTCTCGTACCCCTCCTCCTCAAGACTTCTTACACCGCACCGCAAACTAAATCAGCCAAATTGATAAAACAGTCGGTTCGAAGATCCTCCATTCATTCCTTCAGGTTACATATACCATACTGCAGTATTCAAAATGTGTACACCGTCATCCGACTTTCCTGCACCGCACAAACCCGTCAGCGCTCGACCCACCGCCTTTAAAAGAAAAGAAATAAACAAACCAGATCGTTCACCCCAATAACCTGCTCCTCGTCGATCAAAAACAGCGCATGCTCTTCGTCGACGGAGCGGGCGATCAGACGATACGGCAGCGAGGTCGTGACGCTCCCCTCAACCAGCAGGTCGTCGAAGAGGGTGCTCGGCTTGTCGTGCAGCTCGGTAGTGAAGGAGGCCGTCGATTCGGTTGGCGGTGGCGCGTGGTCCAGATCGATATCGACGTCGGGGCGGGAGGCACTGGTGCTGAAGTCCAGAATTTGGAGGAGTTTCGGGTCGACTGGGTCCGGAGGGAGAACGATGCGTTCGCCGTGGACGTATCTAGAAATATTGTGTTAGCGATGTGGTCATCTATTCCTCTTGCCAGGGAAAGAATAACCTGAACCACCTGTGCGGCATCGGCGCCAACAGACGCGCGTGCCGGGGACCCCACTCGTCCCAGGGAACGATAATCGCTCCTGCGGGGCAAGGTTTCGATAGATAGCTCCGCAGGTAGCGGTGGTGGAAGATGAGGTCGCCGTAGTCCACCGAGACCACACAAATCCGGCTTTCATTTGATTTCGAAAATGGTCTCCGGGCCGTTGAATTTGCGCGGAAGGGGCCACTGTGCACCTGCGTCACCAGGTAGTGGTTGTCGATGTGCTCGGGGAGCCGCAGAGTGGCCCGATGGATGGGCTCGTTGCTCTGGCTCCCTTCGAACGCCCAGATCTCGACTGTGCCGGCTTGACCGCCGTAGCCGAGAATGTAGGCTCGCGGCGTCAGCAGGCTGAAGCTGAAGGATGAGGACATCAAGGGTGAGCAGTCGATGTCCTGCGACGAGTTCAGAATACTCCCTCCGAAATAAGCGAAAAGCATACCACAACCACCAACCCCTTCCGCCAGTTGAGGAGGACAACGTGTTGGTCGAAGAACAGGCTTATAACATCGTCCGCAAGATCAAGAAAGAGGTATCCCGTGCCAAAATTGTCCACTGGGAACGAGACGACGGGAATCGCAGCAAGCAGATGCGGCTTCATCGACAGAGTACGGCATTCGATTATCGCGACGTTCTCCGGACGCTCGGATACGAATGCTACGAGATCTTGGGTAGGATCGAGCACAAAATCTCGGGGTTCCATGTTGAGGTCGCCGACCGACATGGTTGTTGAGACGGGGTCCCGAGCAGAAGGAAGACAGAGGGTACTAAAAGACTCGGAATCGAGTCCGATGGTTTGCTGCGCAAAAATACCATCTACAGCCATCAACACTCATCCAACCGTATAGAATCAGACTTACCAACGAGTTCATACGCCCGAGACAACTGCTCCACTGGAAAGGTCTCCCGAGACGCCCACTCCAAACGCAGCCATGCCCGGCGGCGCTGATGAAGTGCTTTCAGCGTCTCCGCGCGCGTGGCGCCGCGAGCGTCGCCTGAGACCATGCCATCTGCCCATAGCTCAATGGAGAGGCGGATCTCGCTAGAGCCATCAATAGTATCCTTCCACAGCCGGCAGACCTTTGCAAGCTTGAGTGTTGTGACGTTGCAAGTCCACTGGCGCTCACCAACGGACATGACTGAATGAGGGTCTTCTCGTCGACGAGTGCAAGTATCTCTAAGATGATTTCTTGTGGTATGTCGTTGAATAACAAACTGGCCATGGATTCAGCGGAGCTGTGGTGTCCGTGGATGAGAGTCAGAATACAAGGTGGCGAGCGGGCCGAGCTTTGCCGGGAGGGTCTTACGTAACAACTCAGGCTTTCTTCCTGCCTTCATCGTTCCTTATGCTGCGATAGCAGCGCACACACCAAGATCGTGGTCAATCGAACCCAGTAAATTCGTATTATCCTCCCACCTGTGCTTATTTTCATTCTCAGTCGTTTCCCAATTTCAGACCTTCTCCCTCCTTCAATCTTCTACAACTCGACGCGAGACGCGATCCACGCGATTATCTCCAGTACTCATAATCTTTCGTACCTGTTCTGCCTCCACTATGCCCTTCGATGGATCATCTTTAAAGCGGTCTCGCGAGACCCCCAATCGCGACGAGCTTCCCTCATGGGAATGCGATCCATTCTACGGCATCGTGCATCCTTCTGGATGCAGCATATGCCGCTCGTATATGTCTCACATGTCCGAGGCCAGAGCTTCCCACTGCTCATCCATTGAACGTGCCTCTAAAGATTTAGATCACCAACTCGACACGTACTTTTTCGATGGAGTCGCCGAGGGCCGTCGGCGCCAACGAGCGGACGATCAAGATCGTGTCCGCGACCTGGAAAATTCCAGGAGTGATTTTGTCGCCATAAACTCCCGCCTTCGTTCCGAGTCTCACCAGACTGCCCAGCAGCTGTCATCCGTAAAAAGCCAGCTTCGTCTCGCGCAGTCCGAATGTGATGCACTCAGAAAACGCCTCGAAAGTTTTACGAACGAGAAGCTGGACGATTCGCCCAATGTTCAAGCTGCCCATGAGGATCTCGAAGTCGAGAGGATGCTCGTGGATGACGAGACTCACGATGTCGAGGAGAACTCTCCTTCCCATTTTCCCGTTACTCCTACTTCTGACGTTCCGCCGCCACATTCTGCAAAGCCAGAGGATTCCTCTGGCTCCACACCACCTCTTCAGGTCTCCAAACAATTTCCTAACGTATCCACTGCTTCCTTGCCTGAAACCGAAACCTCTTCCCGTAGTGTTTCTACTGTAAGGTTACCTGCTCGTCTACCCGCGCGTCCAACGGTTGAAGTCATAGCTTCATCTGGGGCGCTCGATTTTCGCCCTGCCACATCCTTTTCCTCCATTCACTCGGTTTCCACTCCGAAAACCCTTCGGCAGTTGCAGTATCTCATGAACAGGGCGCACCAACCGGGCAACGACGAATGTCTGGCAAAGGTCAAAATGTTATGCGCAGAGCGCATCGCACGCCTCGGGAGGAGAAGACCGAACTCCATCGCTACATGCTTGCCAACTGGCGCAATCCCCCGGGGGCCGGGGCCGCCGCGCTGCCTCCGTCTCCACCCCCAGTTCCGCTTCTCCTCCCCGACCACGCACTCCAGGCGCCCAGAGCCAATAATCCCCGCATGGACGACCCGGTGGAGGTCTGGCATACGTATCTCACCACCCCCGCGGCTCGTGGCCGCGCGGCGTGCGGCGTGCGGCCGACGGGAGCCCGCACATGGGCGACCTGAAGGCGAGCCGCACGGTTGCACGCCTCCGACCCGACATCGGCGAGAACGGCGATACGACTCTGCGCACAGAGTTCATGGCCTGCGCCGCGCAGCTATTTGCCTCGCCGGGGATGTACCAGGATTTGCTGCGCCGCAATTCCCTTTCCGTCGCACCCGTCATTTCCTATAGACCGTACCGCGCGTCGCAGTTCAGCATCTCCGCCGCGGAGGTGGCCCGCCACTTTGCTGCGGCCGGCGTTTCCGCGGATGACGCAGTCACCGAACTCGAGCCTTGGGCGCAGGAGTACCAGGCCGCAGTCGTTTTCCCCACAGGTAGCGAACCTCGACGTCCCAAGCCGTACAACTATTCGCCCGCGAAGTCGACGAGTGTTTATCGTCCGCGACAGTACGAGCCACAGGATCGTTTCGGATGGCGATGATTTTTTTCCGTGTTAGATCATGTTGTTTGAGGGTGAAAGTCGCTTACTGCCCATTGTAATTGTAACTTTTCTTGTTAACACTAGATTCATCATTGATGTTCAAAATTTGACCCTGAATTACCCGTGGCGCCTCGCGCACTCTGGCCGACTCTGTGCTGCAGAGCCATCAAGTACTGGACGTGGCTCACACTCAACTGGCATGCATCTCATTGGCAACATTTCATTCAGATAAACCGTTGCCGGGCCTAGTCGAGGCGTCAACATCCTAAAACTAGGTTTAGCTGAAACAAATGCCATCACTTTCTCCGGGCCTGCTCATTTACTATTCTATATGTGAATCCGGGGAATGAACACAGGATCTTCTTCGAACCAACTATTTGTTCAATTTGACTGCGTTGGGTTCCCGTGCGAGGTGAAAGGTTTGAGCCTCTAAATACGCTTGACGATACCACCTTTATTGTCGACCGCAAGAACCTATGCATGTTCGGGCAGTTCAACGATAACTAATTTCACATATCATCATGGATATTCGGCCTAGATACATCTATCCGTCTGTTCTTCAACGTTCAAGCACCTTCATTGGCGCTCCAGACTGTACTTAAAATGCGTACACGATCAGTTTATTAACCTATTGTCACGTCAGTCGCAGAGTTATGAAATTTTAGGACTGCACAAACCGCCTCGGGCACCCCAATTAGTCGGTCCTGGTCTATCAAAAAGAGGAGGTGCGGCTGATCCAGATCACGAGAGATGCGGCGGTATGGCAAGCATGTGGTTATATCGTTCATGAACAAGGTGCCTGCAGAAATGGTATTGGGTGCCATGGCAGATGACGCGTCGAAACCCGGCCGGGAGGGCGTCAGGCCGAAGTCAAGTACCTCCACTCGATTGGGGTGCTCTGGGTCGGCGGGGCCCACGACGTGTTCCCCGTGTGCATATCTGTGGACTCGGATTTAGCAATAATGCGTTGCAGGATATGCTGTGATGCTACGTACCTTAGCCACAGGAGATGTCTCCCGGGTAGCATGCGCGAATTTTGCGGGCTCCATTCATCCCAAGGGATAGTCGGAGGCATTTCGTCGTCCGCCAGGGCCAGGTACTTTTCGAAATACCGGTGGTGCACATACACCGTGTAGAACTCCTCGTGGTCGTAGGCCAGTGAAATCACGCAGATGCGTTTGTCATTCGACTTGGAGAAGAGCGCACCCAGGACTGGGTGTGCGCAGATTGGGCCTGTGGGCGATAACGCGTTGCAGATATCTGTCGGGATGGAGGTACGGGAGTTGGAGAGTTGCGACGCGGGTAGGGTAATTTCCGTCTGTTCGTTCGAAGGTGTAGATATGGATTGCCCCTGCCCTTTCAGGTGAGGGGGCGGGAAAGTGAATATCGCTGGTACATGCCAAAAGGTATGCTCCAGGAGATAGAAGCGCGAAGTCCGACACATAGGGTGGAAAATGTGGGCCCACGAGGTCCTACATCTTGATTGGTTCAAATTCTGGTGAGAAAGCATGCAATGAAACGCACCACAAGCATTGTGCCGGTGCGCCAATTAAATAAAACAAGACGCAACGAAGCCTGAGCACGGAATAGCAGACCAATGACATCGTCCGCGACTTGCAGAAAAATTCTCCGAAAATGGCCGTCTCTCAAGTCGAAAGATAATCTCGGTGAGAAAGCCAGTGGATGCGGTGTGAGCGTCGACAAGGTTCGACATTCAAAATTGCCGGTTTCGTCAGGATCTTTGTGCAAAAACACGACAAGATCTTGTGTTGGATCCAGTGCAAAATCCTGGGATTCTATGCCAATGTTTGCGGTTGAGGAAATTTTGGTGCTCGTCTCCGCGGAAGGTAGCCAGATCGCAGTAAAGTCAGTCTGAGGCCATGTATTCTGCTGGGCGAACACGCCGCCAACCTGATCGGAAGAAGGGTTAACGTGACGAAGGGTACGGGAAAAAGACATCGCACCAGTTCGTACGCTCGAGGATTTTCTTTAATCGGACAGACGGTCTTTGATGTCCATTCGAGCCGCTGCCATGCACGGCGCCATTTGTGGAGCTTTTCCAATTTTTCCGCGGGAGAGAGATGCCCAGCATAACCAGAAACCAAGCCATCTGCCCAGAGTTCGATCATGTACTGCAATTCACCAGAGGACTCGACTGCCTCCCGCCACAAACGGCAGACCTTTCCGCCGAGTTAATGATTTGTGGGCATGACGGTAGGAGGAGTTTTACGGAACAGCACCGAAGAATGGCTTTCCCGTCAAGCCAGTATAAAATTCCGAGGAGAATCTCCAGGGGAAGGCTTGACATTGGACATACCGCGAAGGTATCCATTGCACGGTTCTCTGGGCGGATCGGTCGGAATCAGGATCCCGCGAATGTTTGCACGGTGGTCCAAACTCGAAAGGAAGCGGCAATCCAGGGAATCTGAGGACGGCAAGTCGGAAGAGACTGAATGACGGGAAACCTTAACCCTAGTTTTCCCCGCGGCAAAACGTCAGGTGCACCACGTGTCACGACGGGTTTCACGTAACACACTCTTGAGTTCAGAACTCAGTAACATTGCGCGCAAAGACACCAGAAAAAGAGCGGATTATCGTTCATGATGCTTGTATTTCGAACTACCCCGTCGAGATTAATGTTGAACCGAAAATTTCCTTTTTAGGTGCGTGGCGTAGTGGCAGCCGATCACCTGTCGAATTTGATCGAACACAAGCATCCGGACCTTCCTGCGCTGCAGGCCATACTTAGCAGGCCGTACTCATCGGATTCCTCTCCCCGCTGGCGGCTTGGTCGTATGGTAATCCCTCCCGCTTGCCGCATAACCCCGTGTAGCTAATAAATTCTCACCGATAACGAGACTGTTATCAGTCCTTATCCAAAAGATTGCCGCGTTTCCTGGGAGAAAATCAGCCTCCAGATACGTTTCTTCCGAAGCGTCGGTATCGACCGCTCGAGTTTTCCTCTCACCTCTGGCAATGTCCGACTCCGTGCAACACGAAACGAAAGGGAATGAGCTGGCAGCCGACGAGGTGGAGCTCGCACGCATGGGGTACAAGCAGGAGCTCAAGTAAGCATATCATCCACCTTTTTTGTCTCTGTGTAATGGCAGCACGACAGTCGGGAACTGGGTCTTATGCAAGTGAGTTGGGCGCGTCTCTCTCGGTGCACGCTCATCTGACTGTTTGAGCGTAGAATTTCGGGGTGTCCTTCTCAATCATCTCTGTCATCACTGGGGTTCCTTCTCTATTTTTGTACGGACTAGTGCGTTGTTCCAGAAACTTCTTCTTTCCAGAATGGCTGACCGCTTTCGTGATGTAGAACACTGGGGGTGAGCGTAGTGCGCGACGCTTGTGATGTGGGCTAATCTCGCTCCGCAGGGCCCGCGGTAATGGTGTGGGGCTGGGTGGTCGTTTGTACGTGGCACCGTTATTTTGATTCATCTTTTTTTTTTTGAGATAATCTTCTGAAGCATTATTCACGTTGCTCGTGGGCCTTGCTATGGCTGGTAAGCATCGAATCGGTTTCACTATATTTATTTCACTCTTAAATACCCTCGCTAGAGGTCTGCAGGTACGGTTAGAGTCCATATCCCTGATCACAGCTCGCTCAAGCTCAATCCAGTGCTCACCCAACTTCCGGAGGTCCATATTTTTGGGCAGCAATGCTTTCCGAGCCAAAAAATGCACCGTTAGCCTCGTGGATTACAGGTGTGTATTCTCCCTTTCGACGAGCGTTTCTTCATTTCTGCTCTAGGCTGGTTTAATCTTCTCGGACAAGTGGCTGTTACCACTGGGATCAGGTTCGAGGTCCTTGCTTTGGGAAATTTTCTAATTGTTAATCTCTACTCCAGTTTCGCGTGCGCTACATTCATATCCACAGCGTCCACGCTCAAGACGGACTTTGTACCTACTGCCAATACCAACATTGGTACATTGTACAAATTTGTTTGAATTCCATGATTTATAATTACTTCTTCCCCTTGCAGGCATCTACGCCGCAGTGCTCATCGCACAGGGCACGTCATAATTTCAGGCGATATATCTCCAGCTAACCGGCTTCCCACCACTAGGAACTATTAATACTTTCGGCGTTCACCTCCTCCACTACCTGAACAACATATCGGTTTGGTGGCATGCGGTTCGGTGAGACGATGTTCTGCCTTGAATTTACATACCGTCACTGAAACCGGCAATAATTAGGTTACCTTCTCACTGGTGGTCGCTATCCTCGCCAAAGCGCCGACGCACCAATCGGGGACCTTTGTGTTCAAGACTTTTCCTGGACGGCACCGGCGGGTGGGGTGACCGTGCGAGCCACGCTTATGTTGTGGTTGTTGGAGTAGGTTTCTTGAGTTCTTCTAAGTAAATCCTCCGCTGAAGGTGTTGCCTAGATTTTGATGGCACAGGTGAAATAATTGAACCCTAGTTGGGCGCTCATCTCAATAACGCGTTTATTTCCCACCAGTACACACTCACTGGTAGGATGATTGAGTAGCTGTTCATTCCAACATCACTGACGTCTCAAAGGTTTCGATGCCAGTGCTCACGTTCGTGTCTATAGCTAGTGCTCTTTATTCCCCCTGAACTCTGTCTTTTGACAGATGACCGAGGAGACAAAAAACGCTGCCATGTCGGGCAGCATTGGAATAGTAATGGCCATCGGAGTCTCTGCCGTATGCTGAATTCGAACAACGCCGAGCGATAACTCACTGATCCTCGTCCGTAGATTCTCGGATGGTTCCTCATCCTTGGGCTTCTATTTTCGATTCAGGATCTGGACGCCACTCTGGCGAGTGAGACTGGTCAGCCAGTAACTCAAATTTTCCTGGACACTGTGGGCGAAAACGGCGCGATTGTTCTGATGGTGCGACTCATTCTTCTTGACACATTGCAAATTCTCAGTGGTACACTTGACTGTAGGTTATTGTCATCGGCGCGATGTTCTTCTGCGGCACGTTCTCTATCACAAGTAACTCCCGGATGGTATGGGGCCTACGAGGCTTCAAAGTTCTAGATCATAATTTTAATCCTCTCAGATGTTCGCTTTTGCCCGGGACGGTGGGATCCCGGGACACAGATTTTTCAACTACGTCAATGCAAAGTGGAAATCGCCTATCCGCACAGGTACTCTTGTTGCTTTCGATTTATGCGGGACCAGCCCTGTTGACTGAACGAACTGCAGTGTGGCTCGCATGTTTCTTGAGCTTCTGTCTCGGTCTCCCGAGCCTGGGTAGCACCGTCGCGTTCTCGGCAGCCACCTCCATTGCTACAATTGGCCTCTACATTTCCTACGTCCGTATTCGCACCTGCTCGTCGGCCTTTTCTCATTCGTTTCCAGGCCATCCCAATCGCCCTGCGCGTGATATATCGCGACAAGTTTGTCCGTGGGCCCTTCCACCTCGGCGCTTTCTCGTATCCCGTGGCCTTGACCGCCGTCGTGTGGATCGCGTTCATCTCCATCGCGTTCATCTTGCCGCAAGTTAACGTACGTTACTACACTCTCCATGGCTCTATCCATATGCTGATTACATCGCCAGCCCGTCACCTCGCAAACGTTCAACTACTCCATCGTGCGTTATGTCCCTTTTTCAACTCAGCCTTAAGCTTCACCTTTACTCACCATATATCACTCCAGGTCGCCGTCGGCATCGTGATTTTCTACAGCGTCGGCTTCTGGCTCATCAGCGCGCGCATGTGGTTCACAGGTCCCGTGAAGCAGATCGCAGGTACGGCTGTTCTGTTGACCAACATGAATTTTATTCAACGATTTTGAATTTACTCTACTCTAGCGGAAGAAATGGGCATCAATGTGATGGAGCCCGCGGAGGCGCACAGATTCGAGCAGGAAAAGGCGAAGCAGGCCGAATCTTGATTTCAGGCATGCTCGTGTTCAATTTCAACTTGGGGAATGCATGTAATGAGGTCGGTATATACATGCTGCAGCACCGACTCTTCGAGGATCAGATCTGCTGCGGATATTTTCCCTCAATACACCGCCTTCTCCAAAATTCCTATCTCGCACTGCTTACTGTTCAGCAGATTGATATCCTCGCTAGACTTGAGTAACGATCGCCACGCTTCCATACCAGAATTGATTCCAGTGATCGGCAGCACAACTTGAACCAAAGTTGATAACCATAACAACGCGACGCCAAGAGTCGGGAATCTCTGTCAAAAGGCTGCGGCCTGCCACGAATCGTGTTCTCTCTTCTCCTCTTTCCTACCTCTTGTTTTTTGCCATCCTGCTATGCCGAACCTTGTCGATGATGCTCCGGTTGGACCTGGCGAAATATTACTTCCCCCAGATTCAGACGCAACAGAGCCGGTGCAACTTGACACCCGTTTGCCTAAATTTCGGCGCAGGGTATTCTACGTTGTTAATATCTGCTGCGCACTACTACTGGTGACCTTTTGGCTCGTACGACGCCCTGAAAGGGGTGGGCCCTGGAGTCCCGGGAGCTCCGTTTCTCGATATTGCCGACGATGCGCGGCTGGAAGTGCGTCCAGCGTTCTACTCCTGCGTTGAGAGCGTCCTAATACCTTCTTTCAAGCCATATCAGACGCCGGAAAACGCGGAATATTGTGCAGATTGGTTTGCGCGCGCAGAGGACGATGCTTCTGTCTCGTTTGAACTACCTACGGACGCCGATCTCCTCCTCTTCCTTTCTCGCGGTCCCATCTCTGGCGAAATTTTTATTACCAAAACACCGGATTATTCGAATGGTCCTGTCGAGGTCAAAATCACGGCAAAATATGATCGTCGCGAGGACCTCGAACGGACGAAGGTGTGTCGGATGGGAGCTGCGAACGAACATGGGGTTCTTCTTTGGGTTCATAGCGCGTTCAGCTCGAGAAGAAAATATCTAACCTCGCTCAGGCTGAACCCCGCCATCCGCACGGCGATCCCAAACGAGACGTAAGCTTCAACATAGAAGTTGCACTGCCGACGGGCGTCCGGGACTATAAAGATCTCACTACCGACCTTGCCCTGTTCTCTCACCGTGTCGACGGTTTCTTTGATCTCTGGTCTCCAACATCGTTCGAGGTGGTTCGACTCAAGACGTCTAATGCGCTGATGAGCCACGGTGTATGTCACCAGTCATGGTTTTGCTAGCCTGACGTTGATTGCGATTTGTAGAGTCTGGTGGGACGCGCTGGCTTCTTTCAAACTAGCAACGCCAAAGTCGAGGGCTTCTTCTGTGGCTACGAGTACGCGGTACAAACGAGCAATGCCCCCATCGACGCCACAGCTCTTATGTTCGGGGAGAGCGCCGGGTCCGAGTCGCAAGTCCAGCTCAAGACATCCAATGGGTGGGTCTCATGAGTCCTCACACGTTCTCACATTCGGCCTCGTGTGACTTATCTACTACCTTCCCAGAGAAATCAACGCCAACCTCGGCATCATATCCGACTACGCGAACAACATCCTCCGGGCAGTCGTCGAGACCTCAAACGCGCCTCTCACCCTTCAGACGCGGTTAACGGCACGTAACGCCAGCTTTTTCCTCGACGCAACTGCCTCCGCCGCGGCCGCGACACTTCATCTGGACCCGCAATACGAGGGGCCTTACGATTTGCAGACAACAGTGGCCTTGGCAAGCGTCATAGAGACTGAGGCGGACGATCCGTCTGGCACGGGAAGACGCCGTACCGTGACCAGGAAGAGTACTGGGCACCATGCGCAGGGGAATATCTATTGGAGCCAGGATGGGGAGCCGCCTAGCGGATTCGAGCGAGGATCGGTGAAATTTGCCACAACTGTATTCCCGGTTGAACTGCATATTTAAATTAAAGGATGGGGAGCAATGTAACACCGTATCGTTTTATTGGATGTTCACCCGAAGAGTCGGGTTGCGGTTCGTTTCCGATCTGCATCGCGGCAGCGGTCCTTTGTAAAACGGGGACGCGAAAAAAGCAAAGAACGGACAGGTTAGATAAACTACCGGACAGATTATATGTATGTAGAGTAATAGAGCGTTAACGTTTGCGGTGGAGCCACCAGATCAACTGGTGGCTCGTGTTTTAGATTAGTGTCAGGATTGTCCGGCATATGCTAGCCACTAGTTCATCCTCTCTATGGGGGCTATAAATGGTGGCTACGTTAGCTCCCAAGGACGGGGAGTTCCTGAGCAAAATTAGCCACCAGTTGATCTGGTGGCTCCACCGCAAACGCTCTAATTAATAATTCCACCTGTAGAACCAAATGAACGGCGGATGCAGCAGACAAGCGTGGAAGCCGTCAAATTCCAACATCCTTCAGATCGTTTCCTAATGTTGAGTTATAGAATTCTTCATCTCGAATCGCTCGGGTTCTCTGTTAGACGTGCTCGGTTTTGAAGGACGTGAAAACGGCTTCTGACACTTAGTAGCACCCAGTCCGGACGGCCGCGGAAGCTCAGAACTCGCGAATCACATCGCGGCACGTAGCGGCACAGGCACATCTTAGCAAGAAGTACAGAAGCTCACTATAAGTACTCGTGGTTCTAACTTCTCCGCATCACCAACCGAAATGTTGCTTGTATCCCTCCTCTCTCTTCTGATCCTCGCCGCCCAATACGTGGCTATCACAGCCTCCGTTCAAGACACGATTGCTGCACCTAACCTCTCCATAAACTCTGTCAACTCCAGCACTCGCGCGCATTGGATGAGGCTCACTAACGAAGTCCTTCTTGCGCAGGGCGCACCGTGCCCCTTCTCTGCCTTTGCCAGTGTCATCGTCAACCACACCGCGCCGGGCTTAGGAGAACTCGTGTGCACCGGCGTCAACACGAATCGTCAGACCGGTAATCCGACTTTGCACGGTATGCGGTGAATGGTCGTTTCGTGGGACAGCGGTCTCAGATAATGACTAGGGGAAATCGCTGCAATTCAGAACTGCTCGGCTGTTCTGACGGATCCTTCTGGCCCCTATAAACTCTCGCCTGCTCGTGCCCTCGACGCCTTCGCCCAATTGAGTCTGTACACCAACGCGGAGAGCTGCCCCATGGTACGTTCATCCAATTTGAATTCTCACAACCGCCGGCTTAAATTTGTGTCTTCAGTGCGCCTCTGCAATCCGATGGGCAGGCTTCCGCGAATACATCTACGGCACGAGCATCGATACGCTCATTCAACAGGGATGGGGCCAGATTCGTATTTCCTCTCTAGAGGTCTTCAGGCAGTCGTTTGATCTTCCTCATTCTGCCCGCCTTATCGGGGAGGTCTTGACGAACGAGACCGATCCGTATCTCCTTTGGCAATTTAATCCAGAGTATCCTTGTCCCATGGGCTGCGCGAGGGCAGGGAGTAGTGCCAGTTGTACGGCGATTTAAGGGAGATAGTAGGTGCTCTGCGGTGGCGGAGGATGGATGTACCTCACAGAATGTTCATTGACCACTAGTTTTTGCTTCGATTGTTCGTGGTTATTCAACATGTTGCAAATTCAACCACAACCGGTCTCAACGTGGGCGCAATGCCACGCAGCCTTCTTCTGGTCCCAAATGATTCCGGGGCATGGGACTTCGACTGCGAAGCCCGCAAAATACGCCGTTTTGTTGAACCTGGAAAGATGAGAGGAGTACTGTAGCATTTAATTCAATTCGTACCCACCTGTGACCTGTGACCGCGCCGTACGAAATTGACTTTTCGTATTTGGGTCAGGTCAAGCGTGACACCTGAATTTTTTTTCGTAAATCGGCCGAAAGTTGGCAGGAGGCCTCAGATATTCACAGAAAAGGCCTCGGGAAAACGCATCCGCGGCCCGAACATGCTGTACACGGTGTTCTGGAGACACGCCAATGATAAGAACGAGGACGTCGATGTGCCGGGAATTGACACGCCCGAGGAGTAGTCGTTGTTTTGTTTCCACGAAATAGCATTCATGAGCACTTGTGAGCTGGCGACGGTGGGGGAGAAGGGAGGCAAAAGGAAGTTGACAAGATCACCGATAATGCCGCGGCGCCGCTTCACAAGCAGGCGGCGCGGAGGCAAAAATTCGATTTTTTGGGCCATTGTCTGGCGATTTTGTGACTTGTTTGAAGTATTCGTATATGGCTCCGGTGACCTGTGACCGGTACGAAAAAATTCGTAAAATTTTAGGCCTGTGACCTGTGACATACGAATTGAATTAAATGCTACAGTATTGCACGTTGGGTCCATCTCATCAGCAGTCGAATATATGAATGTACGCGCGAGCTATTCTTTTCTCTTCTTACCTCCGTCTTCTTCATCCCCCTCGCTGAGCGAGTTCTATTTTGCAGCGGTCCTTCTGTTTCAATTTGGTTTCAACTTGCCTGAACTCGGCAAATGCCGGTGAGTAATCCGAAATTGCAAATATGATGTCATGACCGTCCGGGTGGGAGTCCACGCTGCGACGCACGACCCATTCTTTCTTACGGATCCCCCTCACCATGAACGATCCAGGACTCGAACAGCCTATCCAGGACACGGCCAAAAGTGCACAACATAACATGGAGAAGAGAGACACGCACAACGGGAGTCGGAAAGAACACGGAATACGCGCAGCGTTTCGGAAGGAACTGCAGGAGGACGAAGAGGAGGAGGAAGTGGGATATTTCCAGCCAAAGTTCGTGTTTTGTCGGTGCTCCAAGCATTGCATGGCTAATAGTCGTTTTTCAGACGTTGGTGGTTCACCTCGACCGCATTTCCACTTGTGGCGGGAACGTTTGGGCCACTAGCGAATTTCTTCTCGATCTGTGCACTCTCTCAAACCTGGAGAGTGTACGATGCAGATGGCAGCCGCATTCCTGATCCAGGATGGTTCGTCACACTGTCCCGTCAAAATTGGAAAAATCTGACGCCAACTAGGCTACTCGCGGTCACGGGGCTTTCATTGGCGCTATCCCTCATCGCGAATATCGTACTCATGGCAAACTTTGGCCATGTTCTGCGCTACTCAATAGCACAACCTATAACAATAGGCCTCTGGTTGGTCTAAGATTTACTGTCCTTTTGCGCGTTTTGCTGACTCCCCGTAGGTATCTCTCTGCCATACTTCTGATAATACCCCTCGGCCTAACCCAC
Source organism: Mycena olivaceomarginata (assembly GCA_029378375.1). Taxonomy (NCBI): domain Eukaryota; kingdom Fungi; phylum Basidiomycota; class Agaricomycetes; order Agaricales; family Mycenaceae; genus Mycena; species Mycena olivaceomarginata. The sequence continues at coordinate 96,958 of JARKIC010001177.1, read as the reverse complement.
ACAACTCTCCGAATCTCAGGCGCACCTTCGTATAGTTTTACTCAAGCATACTACTATTCCATCATTTCGGGCGCCGCCTACATGATCCTCCCCACCCTTCTCGTTGCGAACGCCGTCGGCGCATACGGCTTTCACGCCTACCGGCCGTCTTTTAACGCGCTCACCGTGCCTCAGCGCACCCTAATGCTCCAGACCACCGTGTACGTGATGTACCTGGCCGCTGGCGCGGGCGTCTTCGCGCACATCGAGGGCTGGAACTACCTCGACGGCGTCTACTGGGCGGACTACACGCTCCTCACCATCGGCCTCGGGTCCGACTTCCCGCCCAAAACCCATGCGGGCAGGGGGCTACTCATACCGTTTGCGGTGGGCGGCATCACGCTGATCGGTCTCGTCGTCGGGTCGATCCGCGGGCTAGTGCTCGAGCGCGGGAAGGTGAAAGTCATGCGGCGGACGGTCGAGCTGGAGCGGCAGAAGTGGATCGCGAGGATGGACGAGCCGGATGCGGCGTGGAAGAAGGAGGAGTGGGAGATCATGCGGCGCATCCAGAGGCGCGCGGCGACGATCAGGAAGTACTCCTCCCTCGGCAGCTCGCTCTTCGCGTTTATCGTACTATGGTTCCTCGGCGCGATGGTGTTTTGGTTCGCTGAGGTCGGTGATTATGCCTGGTTAGAATTTTCGTGCGGTTGACTCTCGATCAGGCACCCCAAAATTGGACGTACTTTGAGACGCTTTATTTCAGCTATACGACGCTCCTCACGATCGGGTATGGTGACTTCTACCCGCAGTCCAACGCCGGCAAGCCGTTCTTCGTCGTGTGGTCGCTCATGGCGGTCCCAACCGTGACGATCCTAATCTCGAACGTGGGCGACATCCTCCTCGACGGGGTGCGCAGCGGCTTGATGCTGGGATGGGCAAACCAACATCGCGGCCCAAACGATCGCCTAACAAACCCGATGATCAAGGGGAGGCCGGCGAGAACGACACGCAGCGGATGGGTCGGGATGCGGAACACCTGGGGCAGGCGGTGGAGCATGCCGAGGAGGAGCTCGGACGGGGAGGGGGGCTGTCGGCGCGCATCGCGAGGGAGATCAGCCGGCTCGCGGGGGACGCGATGAACAAGACGGGGATTGAGTACACTTGGAGTGACTGGGAAAACTGGCTGACGCTGCTCGGGGAGCGGACTGACGGGGAGAAGGACAAGTCAGCGGACAGTAGCTCCGGGGACAGTGCACGCAGCGGGGAGAAGCGGGGAGAGTGGACTTGGCTGGGCGACGATGGGCCGCTTTTCAGCGGCGTCAGTGAGGACCCAGTGGATTCTGGGTAAGCTCTGCGAGCGGCTAGAAGAAGTTTTGAAGCAGGAAATAAGCTCGAAACAATAATTATTTTATTCTCTAGGTGGTATGTTTTGGTGAAATCAAAGGACGTTGTACCCTCTCCGTAAGTTTTTGGCTTGAAGTTTCCAAATTGCTCCAAATGGCCTGCCGAATTGATTTTGACTCCCGAGTCCTCGATTGGGATGTTGAATTTCGAGAAGCTTCGCATAGTCTGACTCTCCAAGGAAGTCGCATGGACAGTAGTGGTTTCGCAGTAAAGCTAAGTACCTGCCGTGAACATCTACTCACTACTACTCAGTAAGTATTGGTCAGATGCGGAACGCCGCCCGCGGTCAGCGTCGGGCGCCGTTGCCTTATGCAACCTTATCCCCATAGTTCCTGAACGATCGTCAAAGAATTCAATCGCCATGAGACACTCAGAAGACAGATAAGACGTGCGGCAGCGGCGCACCTGGCATCAGGAATCGTCCAGGTCAAGATCTCTCGCTTATAAAATGAGATTGCTCTTGCCTTCTACATCTACATTTTCCTCACGACTCTGCCCTCGGTTCCAGAGTATTAATGGCCGCTCACCCACATCATCGCGCTGCTCGCCCCAGCATGGGGCCACACCATTAGCTACATCAACATTGCGACGCAAATGCTGCAGCGCGATCCGAAACTCGTAATCACGATTGTGCAGCACAACGTCCTCGGTACGTGGTCCTGCACCCGACAAATATCATTATTCTAACTTTACCCCCCAGTGGCACAGATGGAGGCGGAGCTCCAGACGTGTGTGTACGATGCTGCGAGACTGCGAATCTTGGGAATCGGCGAAAAAGAGTGCGCGCCCACTTTCAAATAGTCTGATCATTTTGCCTCATGTTGCTCATTTCATGTGTGCAGCATTCTGGTCGGACCCACTGCAATCAAAGTGGCTTTTGGTCAACTCATTGGTGGATGGATGGAAATAATTCCTAAGCTCGCTGAAGGGAGCGAGGAATGGCCCAAGCCACAGGCTCTCCATGTGTGTCTGAAACTTTCTCGATGGGCCAATCAATAATAGGGACTCAGATGGATTTCATATGCGGCGGTTTGGTGGTCGAACCCACCAAACAAATCGCGGGCCCAGACTGCAAAGTCCTTGTTTGGTTCTCGAGCGCCCTGGCTTCTATGCCAGGACATTTTAACGATTATGATTTCGCCGCGATTGCACAGGAAATTTATGCCGACGAGACAAGGCGCCAGGATCGGTCTCTGGACGAGATTTTGGCTGGGGTTCGTCCACATTAACATTGTGTGTGGCCCTCATTAATTATTTTACAGGTTGCCCAGTCTTGGAACGGAGCTGACAAAGTATCAGGGCTCATAGTAAAGTGCCCTGGCGTCCCCGACATGTACGATTATGAGCGAGTCGCGTACGCCTCTGGGCCGCCCGAAGGCATTGCGCAGTTGCTGGTTGCCGCTCAGACGTTGGCAAAGTTTGCAGATGGGTATCTCGTTCCCACTGCCACTTGCCTCGAGCCAGTGGGTGTCCCGTACTGCAGAGAGTTCTACAAGAAACGGGGGCAGGAGCTTTTTACGGTCGGTCTACAGGCTCATGAGCTTTGCTGGAGCGATGCTGCACCGGTTGCCCCCACCAATACCGTCGTTAAGTCTTTCCTGGATAATGCGGTAAGCCAACACGGCGCAAAATCCGTGCTCTATATTTCCTTCGGGTGCGTGTCTCCTCTCTTATCATTTTCTGATAATCCTGACACTTCCTCAGTTCGCTCTTCTTCCCGATCGCTACACCAGAGCTCATCGAAGCGCTCGTGCGCACCCTTCTCGACCTGCCGAAACCGTTCCCCTTTATTTTCGCTCTCGGGGGAAAGCTCGCCTCACTTCCCAAAGAGCTTATCGAGCGGGTCAACTCGAGCGGCAGAGGCCTTGTCTGCGGTTTCTGGGTCGAACAGCGCGCGGTTCTCCAACACGGCGCCGTCGGCTGGTTCCTCACACACGGCGGCTTCAAGTGCGATTAGTTCAAGAATTCCCTCTGCGCTCTGACTCATTCTCGTATTCTTCCAGCTCGGTGGCAGAATCCTTGACTCAAGAAATCCCTCTGATTATCTGGCCCACCAACGCAGAGCAGCCCGTGAACGCCGCGCTCCTATCGTCCGAGCCGAATCCCGTCGCTATCGAGCTTGTCCAGGTGGGCCCTCCCGTTCACTTTCTGTTGGTATAATCCATGTTGAGTTGCTTGGATTAGGTTCGCGCTGGCCCGCAGATCGGCCCCTCGCTCCGTGGCGGGCCCACCATCACAGGCACCGTCGCCGACGCGTCGGCGGAGTTCAGGACGACGTTTGAGGCTGCGCGCGGGGCGAGGGGCGCGGTGTTGACGGCGAACGCGAGAAAGATGGCGAAAGCGTTGAGGGAGGCGCGCAAGGGGGAAGCGTCGGAGGAGTTGACCCGCTTGGCTGCGTTTTAGATGGAGTGGGTTCAAGTGGATTGGCGCAGCAGAGAAGCTGAATCGAGATTTACAAGAAATTATTTACATAAATTGACATGGAAAGAGCGCGACATTACTGCATGTCATAGATTCAACTCAACTCGGAACCAATAATTATCGATAATCCTTGCGCGAGATATTTCTTTCTCTTCCAGATTTTTGTTGAATGAGCTCCGGGCTACTGTACCTCTCAGAAGCTGGGGGCGCTTACCACGATTCAAACCGCGGGAAAATTGATCTTCAACAAAGTTCGATCGAAGTCGTAGACAACGTTAGACAACGTACTTGGTATTCATCGTCGTGATTACTTGTGAAGAGTTCACTGCTGACTCCAATACAAAAACTGCACCTTCACCCAATGAATTCATCAATCATGTGGTGGTTCAACTCGAGGCCGGTTCGAGCCAGGCATAACCGTCGTGTGCAAATCGTACGTGATTCAGACCTTCTTTTGAGATCTACTCGTCCTGCACGATTTCCTGGAAACTAGCCCCCGCGCGCCGAAACACCTCGCAAAACACGCCCCATGTCCCGCGGTCAATAATCGCAAAGACGACCCGGCGAAACACATCCCGGAATGGCGCCTGCTCGCCGCACAGCAGCTCTGCCCACGTCTGCGCCACGAACTCAACGTTATTCCGAAATGCGCCGGTGCCAAAGCTGCCGAGGACGACGTCCTCCGCGCCAGCACGGGCCATCGCGCACAAGATACGTGCCATGCGCTCGCGCATTATCGTGGAGACTTCCGCGGCGATGGCTGTCGGGAGCGGGGCCTCCTTGTCGCGGATGCCGAGGGACTTGTGCAATGCGTTTACGTTTACGGCGGCGCTCGTCAGGACGTCAACGTCCGCAGGGGCTATCCACGCGCCGGCGTCGTCGCGTACAAAGCGCACGTTCCGCGTCAGGAGCATCGCGTGCGAGAAGCGCGGATTATCGCGGGTGCTGTGAGCGGTGTAGAACGGGCGGGCAGCGGCACTGGAGAGGGATGAATAGAGGTTGGACGAACGCGCGAGGCTTTCTTCCTGTGCGCGCGCGCCACCGCGAAAGTTCCCTCCAGGAGTGGTGCCGGACGCAAAATTGAGCACCGAAAGGCGAGGAGGGTGGCCCGTGGCGAGGCTGGAGGAAGCACGAGTATTGGCAAGACAGAAACGAATCCCTTCCAATGTGGTGGCTTGGGAGAGAACAAAGTCTGTGGGTGTGTTTCGCTTTGGTGATGCAGCGGTCTGCCAGTCTCCCAGCGCACCAGGCCCAAAATACGCAGTGGAGTCGGGGGTCGCGGAAAGGTCCTGAATGATGTGTGTCTCGCCGCCCGAATCGTCGTCAACCGTGTAGGAGCCCGCGCCTCACCGCAGCGAGTGTATCTTGGGCAATCTCCTTGAGCTCTTCACGGGGCCGTGAAACGAACGCGGGTGGTACGGCGTTGAGAGTTCTGCTGGACATCGTGCTTGTAGAGGTCAAGACTCGAGCAACGTCAGAAAGTTGATCGGAACCGAGTGATGTCGCGATCACATGACTTAAAACCAACACTTAGGACGCGTCTCCGAGGGAACGACAAGCACCTTTGAGTCTGGACTCTTATGAAAGAGACAGCGAAGTATAACTCTACGCATCAAAATTTAGTCCGAGCCAGCAATAATCCAGCTATAGGAAATATATCGATGTGTTGTCTGTTCAAGCTTCTGGCTGACTATACTAAGTCGGGTCCCGCACTCTCCTGACTCCGATGGACTTCAATTGATGACCAAATGTGTACAGCTTGCCGCCACAATAATCTGGCGCACATGATAAGGTGCGGAAAATAGGTCTCGTCACCTCTTTGTTTCCGCAGCTGTAGTTCCCATACATTCCGAATCTTTAGCTGTCTTTAAATTGGAAAGGTCCCGGGGTCTTCACCCGCCAACTCTCGGCTTGTCTCGCTGTACCGGTATCAAGGACTTCAGGTTTGTCGGAAAGGAGTTCAAGTTGATATCCACAAATGTCATCTTCTATGTTCAAGTTGTGTAGAAACGAGGCGCCACGGCGGTCCGCACAGATGGCGGGCCCCTACGACCGGTGCGCCCCGAGTAGATCAACTTCGCCCAGCGCCTCTCATCTCGACCTCACTTATAACATGTGAGTTCACGAGCACAAGTCACTAGCCTCAAACAAGTTAAGCATATTTCCCAGAGATTTCCGTCTCTCTCCCAAATAAAAGTAGGTGTGGGAGGATATTCACTGACCAGACACTTATGATTGTCCGGTTGGAACAAATCGATGCTTAGAGAAACCGAGTTCGAAATGTGCTCAGTGTTCAAATGCCGTAATGTTGAACCGGCATGAGTCGGCACTGCGTGGTCACAGAGGTGACAAGCGCAGCTTTTGCCACCCCGACGCGATCCAACGCGACTATGGCTATCTCTTCCTCATCTATCATCGATTTTGCACTCCCCATTCACAAGCGCGACGCTCCTGGCATTCGAGACGAACCCGTAGGTCTTTTCTTCGTGTTGACGCCGTCGCACTCCGCGCACCCGGATGGTAGGAAGCAAGGAAAGAACTCCTGTATAAATCAACAAACAAATGACTAAATACTTGGCGGATCCTGCAGCCCCCTATTTCTCAACACTTCGGTCGTCGATTCGTTACACGGATGAATGCCACATTATTAGCGCGACCGTCTGGAATGGCCCTGGGGACTCGAACATGGCCATCTCGAAAAGTATCTAAAGGAATTCGGTTGCGCTCAATATCTGTTGGAAACTGGGTGATACTAAAGTGAACGATTCAGACCCTCAAGGTTACTGACAGACGAAACTGCCCTTGTGTTCCCCCACAACGACATCATTCAAGAAATCTCGCGCCGCGACGACAGAGGAGGATTCGGTGTTCGTCGGCCACACATACAAAAGGTTTTATTCTCTGCCTCGTGCATTACCTCTTCTTAATGTCTTGTTTTTTCTTTCTAGTTATACAAAGGATGCAAGACCTTTGAATATCTGGTTGTCCCCATCGATTCTGGAGCACTCTTTCCCCCAGGCTTTTGACTTCCGAATTATCACCACATCTGGCAAAATCCTAAACGCTTGGAAAAACCCGCGACCTAAAGACTGGGACGCTCAGTAGGCCTTGGTCGTAGAGTGCGCCGAAATAGCCACTCGCGATTGTCGATCTGCGCTCGACATGCGGCAGCTACAAGAAATGGAATCCATCCACCGCACACGGTCGTAGAGCGACTACGTACCGTCCAGCTTCCTCCCCGAAACCTCCGGCGAGACCATGGTCGAACCAGAAGCCCAGGAGCCCCGGGGTACAAAGCGAAAATTGGTGATACAACGAGAGACGCTCAGCTCCGCTTCTCGTTACGAACCGAAGCGCCGCCTCCTTTCTTCGAAGCTCCCGGTACGATACATATCCGAGTATTTCCCTCGGTGAATGGCGACGACAATCACGTCCCGGTCGAAGACCATCCTGAGGGGTTCGCGGCTCACGGCGATTACGAGGTGGATTGCAAATGGTTGAAGAAATTGCAGCGGTGGGCAGCAGGGACCTCGGCTGCGTATGCCGGCGAGGCGCTATTTAACGACGCGCAGATCAAGGAGGGACTCGAGGGAGCAGCCGCGGGACGCGACGAGCCTCGACCTGGCCAAGCCCGATTACCTGGAGCGGATAAACGTCGGACGGCGCCATGAATCCTACATTTCTGTTTCTCCACCATGTTATCACGCACCTCATCCGTCTACCCCCCACAATTTCACACCCATCTGCTCCCCTACCTGCGCATGCGTCGGCGAGAGCCCTTTAATAACTTTTGTAATTGATTTCCGTTTGGCTAGCTTACTATATGGGAACGTCGAGGACCAACTTGGGCTTTTGCATTCCGGCCTTCAAGCTGCGGACGAGATCTTGCGGCCACCCTCCTTCTGGTGGATTCCTATCGAACTAGCATGAAGGCGGCAAGGCCCCTGCTGCCGGCAGCACCGTCTTCTCTGAGATTTCTGACACTTATTCCCGCACGGCGTCCCGTGGGCAGCCCATTCAGGTAACAAATGCTTCTTGAATCCAGGAACCGCATGGAACTGACCTCGGTCTCTCCGGCCAAATCCGCAGCTCCACATATATCAAGCAGAACACAAGGGCACTCCGCATCGTCCATCTAAGATGCACCTCCGCCAGGCCATTATCTTGCTCGGGCTGCTCACAGTGCAAGGTGGGTCCCTAACGTCGGGATTTCAACCAGTGGCTTATCCGGCTGCAGCTCTTGCCCAGCTGGCAACATATGAGAGCTTTTTGCAAGTGGCGTCGGACTGGCCCCCCGGTCCAGGCGCCGTGCTCGTTCCTCAACAGCCTGATGACGAGCTTACAACCATGATGGCCCAGGTTGACCCCCGCCCGCATCCAAGCCATCATCACCAAGCTTGTGTCGTTCGGCACGAGAGCCACCATGTCCAACCAAACGGTAGTTTTTTTTCGACCGACGTTCTAGTATCGTTACTAACTCGTTCCTGGTTCATTATATAGGACCCCCTGCGAGGTATAGGCGCCGCTCGCGATTGGATTGCATCCGAGATGCGGACGTTCGCTGCGACCTCTGGGGGCGCATGACCGTCTCCGTGAGATTTATCGACCATCTTTTTATATCCGCGATATTTATAATTTGCTGACAGGTCCCAAACTACGTCCAAACGCCCTCTGGGAGCATCACCCGAAATACTGTGATCAGCAATATTGTCGCGACGCTCAAGGGCTCGACAGACCCAAACCGCATATATGTCGTCTCTGGCCACTACGACTCTCGCGTTTCGAGCGACACGAATTTCGTGGACGATTGCCCCAGGAGCAGGTTAGCGTTGGTTCGTCTACGCGTGCAGAAATACTGAGATGAGACATAACAGACGATGATGCTTCCGGCGTCGCAGTGGCAATGGAGCTCGCGCGGGTGATGGCCACACACACTCCAGCGGCGGACGATTATGTTCGCAGCAGTCGCAGGTTTGTCTAGACTCCTCAGTCTCATCCAGGCTTACCAGCGATGCAGGAGAAGAGCAGGGGCTGTTTGGATCTGCGTTCATGGCCTCGGGGCTGAAAAATATGAGCGCCGATGTTCAGGGGCATGCTGAATGTACTCGGTCTCCAGACTATATCTAAGGTTGCTAATCCTCCATCATAGAACGACATCGTGGGGAGCTCCACTGCCGACGATGGTACGACCGACCCCTTCAACATCAGGATGTTCGCCCAAGGTATCCCATCGACCGAAAACCTGGCAAAAATCACCTCCCGCGTCGACATCGGTGCGGAGAACGACTCCCCCATCCGGCAGCTCGGCCGCTTCGTCGTCGAGGTCGCTTCCAACGCCGTGACACAAATGAACGGTGTGTATTGTACCTGGGCACCTGTACTCTCCACTGACGCGTTACTGTATCTAGTCCAAATGGTCTACAGACCCGATAGGTTCTTGCGCGGAGGCGACCATCTCAGCTTCATCGACCAAGGGTACCCTGCGGTGCGTTTCACAGAGCCGCACGAGAACTTTGCCCACCAGCACCAGGTACTCTTTTTTTATTTATTTCATTATAAACTGCTCATTCATTCTGCGGCGCAGGACGTGCGTGTCGTCAACGGCGTGCAATTCGGCGACCTCGCGCAGTTCTGCGACTTCGAGTTCAACGCCCGCGTTGCGCGAGTCAACGGCGTCGCGCTGTGGTCGCTTGCACAGGCCCCGGGGACACCGAAGGGCCTCACCCTAGACACTAGCGTCCTGACGAACAACTCAACCTTGCGGTGGACGCGGGACCCTGCGGCCAGCGGGGTACGAGGTCGTGTGGCGCGCGAGTGAGGACGCGTTCTGGACGCATGTGGTACCCGTGGGCAAGGTCTCGTCTGCGACGGTATTGCTGTCGAAAGACAATGCTCAGTTTGGTGTGCGTGCCGTTGGGGCTAATGGGTTCAAGAGCCCGGCTGCGTTCCCATTCGCCTAGTAAACAAAGTTTTGGCCGCATTTTCTTTTTGTGTATTTTAGTGCCGTTTGGGGAACTTGCGAAGAACAGTCGAATTTCACCACTGTAACAAGGAACAACAAAATCTACCGTGTCAGTTCAGCCAACCTACCCAGCCAACCAGTCATATCCCTTCCTTCTTCCGAGCTTCCGAGTAAAAGGGCGGAATGAAAACTCGGGAATTTATCCCATGCTTGGCATAATCACTTCTATTGGGTAACGCTGGTCAAAGGTGTGTATAGACTATATTTCCAAATGTAACTACTACCCGGCCACCCACGCAGTGCAACTGTCATGAACGGATTTCAACAACTGCTACTTATATCACTTTCCGCATTTCCACCGAACCCCCCATGTTCAACCAACATCACGTGATCGTTGGTTCAATAACCTTTGTTTGCCTGTATTCTCCCGTCCCATCTAATCAGGCCCGGGAGTTACGCCGTCGACCGCTTGTATCAGATAAGGTCGACACGCGTGTGTCTATGGCAGGGGGTGGGAACGCAGTGATTCCACGTCCACCGTGCGTTGCATTAACCTCGCAGTATGTAAAAATACCTCATTCGTATAGGCGCTCACGTCTGCTCTGTACCACCCCATGACCTACTCGAGCCATATTGAGCCGCTGTGTGCCGAGGCAGAGCATGTCGTGCGACAGGAGGGGTGGACGAAGGCCGCGATCAACAATATGCACCGGATCGATAGCTTCTTGCGCGAGTCGCAGCGGCTGAATGGCAGTAAGCTCAGTAAGTTATAATTATACGTAGGAACACCGCATCTCTAATGGTGAAATATAATTCCGCCAGTCGCGCTGCCTCGGAAAGTCATCGCCAAGCAGGGCTTCACGTTTTCGGACGGAACATTCATCCCATATGGTGCGATCCTCGGCATGTCTGGGTGGGTGGTGTACTACGACCCTGGTAAGCCATTCATTGATTCCATCACTCGAACCGTTTGGCTGACCAGCTAACTCGTACGCCCTCCCTCGATCAGCAAACTACGAAAACGCCGACACCTTCGACAGCTTCCGCTTCTCCCGAGTTCGTGAGGGCGAGGGCGGTGGCGTACCACGGGGAATGATCGCTACGGGCGTAGATCACCTCTCGTTCGGACACGGACCCCTCGCGTGCCCCGGTCGCTTTTCGCCGCGATGGAGCTGAAGGCGATGCTCGCGCATATTCTCCTCAACTACGACGTGCGTGCAGAAAATTAGGGGGTGCTGCCGCCGAACACGGGTATTGGGTTGCACATCTCTCCGAGTAGGAAGGGGAGGATTTGGATGAGGAAACGGCAAATATGAAGTGATTGTATTCTCTGTATGTCAGAAGACTTCCGCGCGTAGAAACCGCCCATCGGTACTCTTTCCCCCAGCTCGATGCGTGGACAATAGTCCGCACACACCTCGTCTGCTATAGCGCCTCTTCCCGAACTAATTTTACAAAACATAATCTATAGGCGCTTCGTTCAATATATTTTCTATTGCCTCGCTCGAAGAAAACCAACTCGCCGCGGTCACTCCCAAGTCATTCCCCTCCTCGCTCACCGTCAAACTCGCTCTCTTTTGCGGCTGGTTGCTTACGCCGTGTTCGTTAAAAAGTCCTTGCCGGCCAGTCTGGATCACTCGTAATTTCACAGCTTTAGACGCCGTCTATTACAGCATTGTCGGCGCTGATTTTCAACAGCATTAGACGCTCGACTCGTCTCTCTTTCCCTTCACACCCCCATGGCAGAGACACTTGGAATCGTGACTGGCAGCATCCAGCTCCTCGATACGGGGCTTAAGGGCCTCGAGTACGTCAAAGACTTTCTCCACGCGCCGGAGGAACAGCGGAAGTTGGCCGCGGAGATGGCCACGCTCAAGCCCATGCTCATGGAGCTCGAGAAACGGATTCGCGCTAATCCGTCGAGCCAGGCTCTTCAGCAGATCAAGGAGCCGCTGCTGAGGTTCAAGACTACGTTGGAGCACTTCATCGACACCTTGCGTCCTGCAGAAGGCCGTCTATCCAAAGTCTCGAAACAGCTGGCATGGCCACTGTGGAATAAGAAGGAGGCCCAGGAGCATCTCGCTGAGTTCGAGCGTATAAAGTCCTTGTTCACTGTCTGGTTGATAAATGATGTCTGGTGCGTGCTCTCGATCCGGTGCAACGACATTCGGTTTACTCGAGCATTAGGGATGCGGACAAAAGTGCCCAGCGAGACAGAGTACTTGAATGGATGACCTCGCTCAATTTTTTCCCGAGACAGTCCGACATATCCAGTGCTTGGGAGCCAGGAACCGGCGAGTGGTTGCTTGCGGACGCCGAATTCCGAGATTGGGAATCAAATGCCCAGCAAATCCTCTGGTGCCGCGGAATGCGTACAAAGTCCTGCTCGCTACTTTATCTATCCGCTAATCTGTACCTTCACAGCCGGAGCTGGGAAGACTGTCCTTGTGTGCGCGGTCCACTGACTCGTTATTTTTGCGTGACCGCTGATACACACTGTTAATAGATCGATGGTCGTAAATCATCTTCGGTCCCTGAACGCAAACACCGCCGTCGCATGTATTTATTTGAACCACCAGGAAACCGAGATGCAAACGCCAGTTAACCTTCTTTCCAGCCTCTGGAAGCAGCTTGTGGTCGGTAGACCTCTTTCACCCGCAGTGCACAACTTGTACGCAGACCATCGCGAACCAGGGACCAGGCCATCGCTGGACGAAGTTTTTCAAATACTTAGCTCTGCCATTGGCGAGTACTCGAAAGTATATTTGATTGTGGATGCTTTGGATGAATATCCAGAGACCCCACGCCTCAAAGTGCTCGAATATTTATCGATGGCGATGGCGGTACCCACCGTCAATCTGATGTTCACTTCGCGGCCCCATATTACCCTGGACCCCTTCTTTCCAGGCCGGCGGGTCATAGATATTAAGGCAACCGAGAAAGATATTCGCCAATATATCGACATGTACATCCAGAGATCTCCCCGCCTATCTAAACACGTTCGTACGCGCCCGGGACTGGGTGAGGAAATCAAATCTAGGATTCTCAGCAATGTCGAGGGAATGTGAGTATCCTTTAAGTTCGAAATGATATGAACTTCAGTTATGTGTACAGGTTCTTGCTTGCTAAACTCCATCTCGATTCTCTCTCGACGAAGAACACTGTTAAAGCCGTACGGGGACGCCCTTAACAGAATGCCAAAGGACTTGGACCGCACGTATGATGAAGCGATGGAACGAATAGACCGTCAGAACGAGGACGATCGACACTTGGCTCATTCAGTTCTAACCTGGGTGGCATATGCAGTTCATCCTTTGCTTGTAAATGAGCTTCGCGAGGCTTTGGCAATCGAACCTGGGGCCGAATCTGTTGATCCCGACAATCTGTTGGACATCGACATCATTGTATCTGTTTGTGCCGGGCTGGTCATTGTCGATGAGGCGATGTCTGTGGTTCGGTTGATCCACTACACTACACAGGAATACATGTACACCATCCAGCCTCTTCGTTTCCCCCAGGCTTTAACGGAAATTGCGTCCAAATCTTCACATACTTGGCTTCCCCAGACTTTTCCAATCTACCAGATTCTCCGGACAAGCAGGCTAAACGAGACACATTAGCTTCCTGGAGAGTGTTTTCCAGTATGCCAGATTCCGTGGACAGGCAGGCAGAACTGGTCCTGGCGCACCCATTGCTTGGATACAGTCAATATTGCCTTTTATATGCCAGACAGTCTGAACTGTCTCTCCAAAACGAAATTGAGTTTTTCCTTGCCACAGCTCATTCCTGGCAACATTTTTGGCGCTCTTACCACTCGAACTCGAAACACCCCTCACACTTGATGTATTACTGGGATTATCCAGGCTGGAGGTCATCAGCTTCACCACTGTGCATTTCAGCAGCAGCCAACTTATTAATCACTGCCAAACACCTTTTGATTATGGGTCAATTTGAAAGGAACGACGGGTTTAATGCGTTATGTGTCGCTGCATGCTACGGCCACCTGGAAATGGTTCAGCTTTTGGTTGAAAATGGTCTTGACACCAATCACGATGATTGTGGACGTTTCGAAGAGGCTCTCCAGGCCGCCGCCGAAATGAACCACGAGTTGATCGTTCGATTCCTCATCCAGCGAGGTGCCAATGTGAACGGGCAGGAACCAGAATGTGGAACGGCACTTCATCCTCGCTCATGCTACGGAATGGAACTTGACTCATTCTGTCCATTTTTCGTCATGGAGATAGGCGCTTGCAACACGGCGCAGGTGTTATACGGAACCGCATTACATGCTGCTTCATACTGGGGGCACGAATCAGTTGTTAAATGCCTAATCGAGATGGGAGCCGACACAAACGTGGGCGGAGGTCACTTTGGAACTCCCCTGATAGCTGCATCTCACGAGGGCCACCAACCTGTGGTTCAACTGCTCCTTGAAAATGGTGCTAACATTAATTCCTTGGGAGAAGTCTATGGAACAGCCCTGCACGCGGCGTTGATCAAAGACCACCAGTCGCTAGCTCGCCTGTTAATTGAGAAGGGTGCCGACGTCAACGCGCATGGGGGATACTGTGGGACTATTCTTCAAGCCGCGACGCGCGAGTCGGACGATTCAATGGTCGAATACTTGATCAAGATGGGTGCAGATGTTAACGGGCGGGGTGAATTTTACGGGACAAGCCCTCCAAGTCGCCTCGCGCATTGGCAGGAAATCACTAGCTCAGATGCTAATTGAGCACGGCGCCGATGTGAATGCTATTGGAGGAATTTTCGGTACTGCGTTGCAGTGCGCATCATTGTTTTCACACGACTCAATAGTCGAGCTTCTCATCAAGAATGGTGTCGATGTCAATGCATCCCCGGGAACACATGGAACAGCTGTGGAGGCCGCTTCACAGACATTACTTCTGCCGATATTTCCGAGCCGTCAGCGGAATCATTCGAGAAATCCTCGCAAAAAAGCAATAATCCGACTTCTCATTGAAAACGGTGCCGACGTAATGCAAACGGAGGAATCGCACTACAGTTGGCCGCGTCTCAAGGAAACGATGACCTGGTTCGGTTCCTGATCCAGTCAGGTGCTGATCTGAATATGCGTAGCGAACAATTTGGAACAGCACTCCTGGCTGCCGCAGCCGAAGGCCACGAATCAACGGTTCGACTACTGGTCGAAAGCAATGCCCAGGCAAATGTTGAGGGAGACATTCACCAAGAAAAAGAGCGAGCACTGCAGGTTTGCATCGTATGAGGGTCGCGAGTCGGTGGTTCAATTGCTCGTTGGCCTGGGTGCCGACGTGAATGCATTGATACGAGGACGATTTGGAACGGCGCTGCAAGCTGCATCGATTGGAGGCCACGAGTCCATTGCCCGGCTTCTCATCGATACGGGTGCAGACGTGAACATGCGTGGAGGCGATTTTGGAACAGCTCTGCTCGCTGCGGCTAGCGGAGGCCACGAGTCACTCATACGCCTATTCGTCGAGAAAAATGCCGAAATAAACGCTAGGGACGAATTTTACGGGACAGCACTGCAAATCGCGTCGAAGGCGGGCCACGAGTTGGTGGTTCAATCACTCATTGAGATGGGTGCGGACGTGAATGCATCAGGGGGCAACCCGGAAAACTTGTCATGGGACACAGTCCACCGCGTAGCCATGATTCTGGCCAGGGAGGATTTGGACCTGGATGATCTGTCGCTACTAATTCCAGAGCAAGGGGTGTTCGGAACCGCCTTGCAAGTCGCATCCAAGGGAGGCCATTTGTCGGTGGTTCAGCTACTCGTTGGGAAAGGAGCCAAGGTTGATGGCGAACTATTAGCGGCGTAGGTACGATACTTATAGCAGAGTTTCTGGTTCCTGAAATACTGAGTAGGGACCGGGTAGATATGTATGTTTCAATTTATTTATTCCGAAAAAATGGTGCAAGAACCTTGGCGAATCAAAAGTGAGATGGTTTGAGGAATAGTAGTAGTAGTAGTAATTTTATACACAACATCGTCCAAACACTGAACACTGTGTTCCCAAAAGTATCCCAGCGCACACAAGCCTCTCGCGCCTTCGTTTTGGACTCCAACCCCTCAGCTTGACGAGCTATTCACTATCAGAACATCTATCAAAAGCCAAGGTAACTGGAGCATAAAAAGAAATTAGTCAGTACTCTACGGTTGTATCATCCAATGTGTACCCTGGGGTGGTTTGAGTTTAAACCACATCAGCTCCAATGATAGCCTGGTTTAAACCACCCTCCTATAATCATATAGGGAGCAGGCTTTAGTTTGAACCACACTGGTTTAAACCAGTTTAAGCCATGGTTTAAACCATGGTTTAAGCCATTGTGGTTTGAATGTGGTTTGAAATTATCATGGCTTAAACCGGTTCAAACCAGATCGTTTACAGCTAATTGCAGTACCGAAGGCGTGGATCGAAAAATTGCTGTTTTGGGCATTTTTTGATTCTCATGACCTATTTGTCCATATCTCGATGAGTTCTGCACAGATTCAGCTGAAACCTAGCTAGATAATTCATACTAATTCATATGCAATTAGTGATAGAGAGGGATTTTCAACAATATTATATTTTGTATCTCCTGGCATTTGAGGCTTGTGTCGGCATAAATTGGCACTAGTTGGTTCAGTTCTTGTCGGAACGAGCTTATTTCTTGATATGAGGTACCTCGACATGTAAGAAGCAATATGATAGAGCCAGAAGTACCGATATTCCTACCTGCCTTGTCCCTACCCCGTTTGACAGTATTCTGTACTACCAAGCCAGAATTTGCTATAATCACCGGATTTTTGCGGAGACAGTGAGTCCAAGTGTTGTATGGCACCCTTCAAGCACTTAGCCCTCATCCAGTTCCAAAAAAAACACATGTTATACAAGGTAATTGGGTTGCATCACATCTATTTGCAGTTGCCATCATGGCATGATGAGTGTCACATCACTTACCCCAGGGTAAGTGTGATGTGACACCGGCGGTTTGCTTAGATGGTCACCTGTGACAAAACACATCAGGCATCGAGGTAGGGGCAAAATAAATTACAATGGAATGCAAGGTTCTGAGGATTCCATTGTGGCTAAATAAAATTATATCTCCAGGAACAGATCTATCTACTCATCATCATCAAAGTAAATACTAATCGTCTCATTACTTTGTAACCCATGGGTAAATCCTAAATCCCTCTCATCCACATATGCCCTGGGGTACTGTCTATAACCTACCAAAGTCTCCCCCTAAGAATCACTGCATTGGGTGGTGCAGAGCTGTCACAACATCGGCCGAACAGCCTGAGATCAAGGCAAGCGTGACAGGA
The DNA here is from genome assembly GCA_029378375.1 of Mycena olivaceomarginata. Lineage (NCBI taxonomy): Eukaryota > Fungi > Basidiomycota > Agaricomycetes > Agaricales > Mycenaceae > Mycena > Mycena olivaceomarginata. The sequence continues at coordinate 79,883 of JARKIC010001177.1, read as the reverse complement.
CTGGCCAAAAACACCAGAAATGAAATACAAGAAACCATTCCAAGGTCAAATCAATGTTGTGGTATGCCCTCTGCCATCCTTTCTGGCCCTGGTAGGGTTCATCTTGCTCATTACACCACAAAATAGCCAGTCTGAGTGCTGGGAATGGAAAGAGTACCGCACATGAGAAACACAATAATACGGTCAGTTCTGGGTGGGCAGGGCACCAATTATGCATCACAAATAGTGGCATCTGTCTCAAAGAAGGTGTTCCAACACCTCTAATCCCAATGTGGCACTCAACTTACCAAAACGAGGTCGCTCAGTCATAAGCAGAATGTGGCCCATACCAATCCCAAAAGCCATGGCCCTTCTGCTGCATATTCGGCAACATTCAACATCTCAAGCTTGTCTGGCATGTTTTTGGGATGTATAGACACACCTTAGGATGCTCTGTTTGCAAGGGGCAAATGTTGTGAACATCAAATTTGAGCATTTGGCACAAAATCACATGCCTGGAAATCAATCAATTTATTGCCCGAATGCCGGCCATTTTTGAGGCAGTAATTGCCACAAAGGGTGGCCATACATCCTATTGATCAGGTTCATGTACCTTGGTTTAGAAAATACTATATATTTTGGCTTGTAGCGGCTGATTAGTATTTACTTTTGATGATGACAAGTATTGTAATGCAAAGACATTGATTGTTTATTCAGTGTTCAATAACATTCTTGCTAATTAGCCCGTTGTTGCCTGGATGATGTCGCTGTAGTGGTGGCCACAGCTCTGCATCTCTCTCTCCATCACTATGGAGTCTGAGAAGAGGGAGAGATTAGATTGCCGCATCAGAATATTCAAAGGACAAGTAATGGATTTACACACCAGGAACCTCATACAAAGAAGGATGGCACAACTCTGATTTTGGGAACTTTTGGAGGTGAGGATGTGGTAAGGGATTTGTCATGCCAAATAATGTTTATCTGGGCCTGCTGTGGCCCAGATTCTTGCATGGTGCCACTGGCAATCTGTCAGCAACGACCCTTAGGTCAGCTGGACCATGTCCACACCAGACACAACAGCAGCCATCCTTAGGTGTTGAGAGGGAGTCCATCACCGCTCGAATAGCGCATGACCGTGTGTCGAGGATCCAAGGGGAGGATGTGGCCAACCAGGCCAGCATCCATAGGTGGTGAGCAACCCATGCTGAAGAACCCAAAGATATTGCAGAGAGTGTACTGCAACTATGCACCAGACCCTAGTGAGAGGAAACCGCTCTGGGTGGCTCAAATAGGGGCTTTGGGTTCTGGATAGGGGTTTGGGGTTGCGTCCCAAGAACCTGAGAGGTGGAACCCAACTCAGGGGTACTCCAAACAGGGGTTTCAACTGGATCCAAGACTGAGGGGTGCCTGAGGGAACTCAGGCGAACCAGTCTCTGTACAACCCTGCCAGGGAACTAGTGTGGTGATCTCTTCCCCTTGGTAGGTAAGTGTCTCTCCTTGCCGCTACCTAACGGGCCAGATCCAGCACTGCTAGATCGAGATCCCAAGGCAAGAGACAGAGAGTAGGAGTTCTGGTGTTGTTGAGCGAAAGGGGAGTGAAGGCAAGACCAGAACAATGAGATGAGAACAAGAGCACTCCAGGCTCAAGTCCAAGAACCAAGCAATCCAGCCAAAGTAAGGCCTGAGTATAGACGAGGGTAGAATCTACCGTACAGGGGAGATTCTACCGAGTTTATATACCTTTCTATATAAATCAAATACGATCGTGATTGGTTACTGTATCCAACATTAAGGAACATTAATGTTGATGCTCCTAGTCCCTATGTGTTATCACCACAGCATCTAGGGGTCACCAAGGAGTCATGAGCATAAAGGAGTCAACAGGTGGCACCTAGGGGACACCAATATAAAGGAGTGTAGTCATGACCCATTGGATATGGTCATTGGCATAAAGGAGTCTGGGTTGCTAGCGCGCAGAACCCAGGTTGCATGTGTATGGTGTCATGCCCTCGTTGTATAGAGTCCCGGGTTACTGCGATAAAAACCCGGGTGGTAAAGTGGTGAGGAATCCATGTCTGCATGGATTCCGAATAAAGGTCCAAGGGATGTTCATGTCCCTGAGGGTTGAGTAAGTGTTGTGGGCCAGGGAATAGCCTGATCAAGGATGGGTTATTCCCAAAAAGGAATGTGGTAGAATCCGAAAAAGGATATCTGTGATGCTGAGTCAGGGTGATTCATGACACAATCCCAACCTACAGAATTAGAACTTGAATCAGCCACAGAGCGAGTTCAAGAGAGTGAACTCAGTACTTGAAGTGAATCTGTGGTGCTTTGAGACATTTTTGAGTCACTGTCGTGCTGTCATCATGGTAGAGAAGAAAGACACATGCCGTGACAAGTCAGGACTAATGAAATCATGGGAAGTCATGCCATGATGGCAACTGCAATGTCAGCACAGAGCAGATTCCGGGTTCTGAGGTGACGAAGGCAACTGAAGCACGAAGAATTCCAAACAAATAAGTCTGGAGTTTAGACTAGAATAGTGTAAAGTACAGGGAATTAACTACAGCTTATATACTAAAGTCCCTAGGGGTTGTAAATTAAGGTACAGTGTCCAACGGCAACGGACAAGATTAATGTGAAGTAAATGAAGGGGTATATGAACGTAGAGGGGCGATCGGGAACCCGAAGGTCAGGGAACCGATTGAAACTGTTAGGGATCCTAAAACAGTATCCTGGTTCAATTGATCAAATAGTTGATCTGATCAATGATCAGGTTGTTCGGGTTGTTCGGGTTGTTCGGGTTCTGGAAGTAAAATGAAAAGACAATTCATGACATGCAAATAGATGCGACACGACCCGATTACCTCATATAACATGTGTTTTTTTGGAACTGGATGAGAGCTAAGTGCTTGAAGGGTGCCATACAACACTTGGACTCACTGTCTCTGCAAAAATCCAGTGATTATAGCAAATTCTGGCTTGGTAGTACAGAATACTGTTAAACCGGGGGTAGGGACAAGGCAGGTAGGAAGTATCGGTACTTCTGGCTCTATCACATTGCTTCTTACATGTCAAAGTACCTCACATCAAGAAATAAGCTCGTTCCGACAAGAACTGAACCAAATAGTGCCAATTTATACCGACACAAGCCTCAAATGTCATGTCAGCAACGGCCCTTAGGTCAGCTGGACTACGTCCACACCAGACACAACAGCAGCCATCCCTAGGTGTTGAGAGAGAATCTGTCACCGCTCGGATAGCGCATGACCGTGCGTTGAGGATCCAAGAGGAGGATGTGGCCAACCAGGCCAGCATCCATAGGTGGTGAGCAACCCATGCGGAATAACCTGAAGATATTGCAGTGAGAGTACTGCAATTATGCACCAGACCCTAGTGAGAGGAACCCGCTCCGGGTGGCTCAAATAGGGGCTTCGGGTTCTGGATAGGGGGTTGGGGTTGCGTCCCAAGAACCCGAGAGGAGGAACCCGACTCAGGGGTACTCCAAACAGGGGTTCCAACTGGATCCAAGACCGAGGGGTGCCTGAGGGGAACTTCAGGTGAACCAGTCTCTGTACAACCCTGCTAGGGAACTAGTGTGATGATCTCTTCCCCTTGGTAGGTAAGTGTCTCTCCTTGCCACTACCTAATGGGCCAGATCCAACACTGCTAGGTCGATATCCCAAGGCAAGACACAGAGAGTAGGAGTTCTGGTGTTGTCGAGTGAAAGGGGAGTGAAGGCAAGACCAGAACAACGAGATGAGAACAAGAGCGCTCCAGGCTCAAGTTCAAGAACCAAGCAATCCAGCCAAAGTAAGGCCTGAGTATAGATGAGGTAGAATCTACTGTACATGGAGATTCTACCATGCTTATATAGGCTTCTAATAAATTAAAGCGATTGCGGTCAATTGCGATCAGTTCCTGTACCGTAGCATTAAGGAGCATTAATGCTGATGCTCCTGGACTCCTCTGTGTTGGTTTCCGTGGCGTCGGTGGACCTAGGAGACCCGACGTTCAGGTTTCCTAGTCCTAAGTGTCACCGTATCCAGTGGTTCAAACCCCGATTGGGTTTGCAACTACTCCTGTACTTTGTGTACTCTTCTATGTCAGCCCTTTGGTATGTCCGGGGACTAGAGTCCGTCTGTATGGGTTCCTAGTCCCTAACATCTTCCGTATCCCATGGCACAGACTCCCCGAGTCTGCGGCTTTAGAATCCGAGGCCGGGTTTCAACCATGAGAAGGTCACGTAGTGGCGTCATGAGAGTCCCGTGCCGCTAAGACGCGTCTGTATCCATACAGATGCATCGCGCGAAAAAGTAGAACCTGGGTGATTCATGACATGTCAGGAGATACAAAATATAATATTTTTGAACATCCCTCTCTATCGCTAATTGCATATGAATTAGTATGAATTATCTAGCTAGGTTTCAGCTGAATCTGTGCAGAACTCATTGAGATATGGGCAAAGCGGTCACGATAATCACAAAATGCCCAAAACAACAATTTTTCGATCTGCGCCTTCGGTACTGCAATTAGCTGTAAACTGGTTTGACCAAGTTGCTTGGACATGTTTTTTTTTTGGTCTTGACTCGTTTTTTTCCCTCCTCTCTTGATATTAGTGACCGCTCGCCCCTGACTCCTTCCAAAAAAGGAAATTCATATCATTTGGACTCGAAAAATCACAGAAAAATTGTGAATAATTGTGAGAAAACTGTTCAAGGCACAAATAGGTTGGTAGATGACACCAACCAAAAATGGAAATCCATCAAAAATGAAAGTTGTAGTCCTCATTGAGCACTACAAGGTTGACCAATTGACTATGGTGATCAGCTTACCAGTTGGGCCAAGGGGGGCAAAATACTTTCGAAAACATGGTTTATTTTAGGGAATGCTTGGGCTGTACAGATTCCCATGATTCTAGTACCATTAGAAAGCAGTTGAACCTGTGCAGATAATAATGCCCGGCGAATAACCTCAATCTGAATGGTTTGTTTTAGGGAATGATTCCAGTACCGTTAGAACACAGTTGAACAGGGCTTGTAGCCACTCCAGGGCAAGACAGTGGCTGGACAGAAGGAGGCATGTCAGTGCTTTTTGGTGCTTCGGGTTTACCACACTATGGTAATGTCAGAAGCATAGAACTTTCTGTAGTTATGCTTCACATACTCTGACTGGCCATAGCAAGTGCGGCCTACAGAGTCATTGCACTCATGAAAGTCATGGAATCGAGCTGAATTTAGCTTCTCAGGTCCAAGCCACCCCGACTCTGGCCAGTGTGATAAGGACTGTGGTGTTGGTATTGAAAGATATGTGATTCAAATTCGACTGTGTTTATCCTCTAGAGGGAAAAGTATAGTCAAATGATAGAGAGGAAGGTCAGTGTGCAAATCTGCTTTGTGTGCATGATGTGTGTATGTGTGAACAGTGATTTGTGGAGACCATTCGTCTCCTAGGTGTGGGCGAGTGTGGCGGACCTGTTGTCAGCAAAAATGATGTAGAGAATGTGAATTTACTAAACCTGGTCCCCGTACAAGTGTACTGAAACCCTAAATGTGTTGCCCTGTCTTCTTTCCTTGGTGCATTCTTCCTCTTAGAACCAGCACTGGAGATGCAATGAGTGTCGCACAGACGATGACACCAAAATTGTTTGGTCAATTGCAAGACAATCGGTCTTGTTGGGTACAGACAGTGATTTGAATGTGGTGGCTTCTCTCCAGGCCTGTCTTCTACAAAGTGAGGCTTGCGAAAACAGTTATCCTAATCGAGGAAGCCTGGGTAGGAGACACCAGGTCTGGTGAGGAGGGACCCTGCTGATGGAGGTGTGGGAGGTGAGACACCGATGAATGAGTGAATGTAAGAGATGTGGCCTGTCTCCAGTCGTGAAGGCAAGGAAGAAGGGTGCATGAGGTGAGGTATGAGTCTGAGGGAAGGCTGGGAGTACCCCTTAGATTGAGTGAGACTTTGTACAGTATGTGGGGAAGGCGCCCCGAAAGCTACTCTTGTAGGCTGAAAAGTACTGACTACTCCTACTAAATGTGCTCCCGTTTATACCTCCTCGATGACTTCCTACGTTTCCAGAGGTGCCATGTGGGTCACAGGTGTTTCCACAGGGCAGGGAACATCATGAGGTGTTTTGGGGTGTATATATGGCAGGAGACCGGCCACCTCTGCTGAGGAGACTGATTGTCTTTAGATGTGCGTAGGGCACAGTGAGGCCAAGCAACCTCAGAATATGTTCGGAGCTTCAGGCATGGCCAGGTGGTCGCATCGGAAGGTGCTCGAGCGTTAAGGAGGGAGGAGAGACGAATGGTCTCCCTCGGCTAGTCGACGTGTCATATGAAGTGGGGGAGAAGGCAGTGTCGGGATAAGCTCTGCCTTGTCCGCTGGGTCAGTGTCAGGCACGAACTAGGTCCGTCTGGCATGAGAGATCATCTGAAAATGGTAATAGGGGAGGTCGTCCACGTGTTCCGCCACACAAGGGGACCGGTCGTACCCTGTTGACGGTTGCGGGATGCCAAGTAGTGATGTGCGCAATCTGTGTGGTAAGGAGAGTGTTGGTCTCGTTCGTTGGAGATGCGTATATGGAAAGTCACTCGCCGCCCATGCATCGTAGGAAGGAGCCGAGAGTCTAGTCCTGGGGAAGAGTTGTATCCTGCTGACGATGGTGCAGGAGCAAGTTCAAGTGGCGGAGAAGGTGATGCAGATGGTGGGGAGAGCGTTGGTCTCGCTCGGAAGCTGCTTCCGATAACATAGAATCCTGTTTAGGAAGACCCGTTGAAACGGTGCACTTGATATACAACTAGAAACAGCTTAGATTCGTGCTTGCACAAAACAACCACAAAAACCACCACTACAACAATCTATTCCTCCAAAGATGTAAGTGCTTCTCTTGTGAGTTCGGGTCCGGGCCGTAGTATGCGACCAGCGGGTTTGGAACAAACACAATTTGACTGCTAGACTTCAACAAAGCCATTCAACAACACGCTAGCACTACGCAGCTGCCAACAACAATACCGCTAGCACCTGGGATGGGCAGGGTTATATGGGTTGGATACAAGATGGCTGGATCGCTAGATTGAGGACACCAGGGCAGAGTATGTAGGTTTGTGAAAATCCTCGCAATGGGGTACCCAAAGACTACTGAGGCTAACAACAAGGGGACTTCAATCCTCAAGCGACAAGGCAGTCCTTAAGCCGCTGACCTATTCCTTAACCAAGAACAGGAACATTTCCACTTTGTATTGGCAATAGACACTATAAGCGTCCAGCTAGCGACCCAACACACTACGACAGCGCTTCCGTCAATATCGGGGTGAAGGCGAAGTAACTGACAAGTTACAGTCGGTCTAGAGATGGGGCACCTAGTCCGTCTTCTTCTTAGTGGGCTCGAGCCAACACACAATCACCTAGTAGGCGATCCAACACACTACAAATATATCGGGGTGAAGGCAAAGCTGCTAGCGCAACTGCTAGCTGGTTCTCGAAGAGAACACCCTTGGTTTTATACGTGAAGACTCTGTGAGCCAACAACTTAGAACCTCAACTTAAGATCTCGACGTGTCCAGAGTCAACAGTATTGATTCCAATAAAGCTACTACTTGTGAAGTGTGTGTACAATCTCCACTAGCAACCTGAGACCACCTGCGCCAACTTCGTACAAAGTCGGGGTGTAATAATCTGAGGTTCTAGCCTGCTCTGTGCTCCATTTATACTACTGAGGTCCATGGTACATGTGATAAACAGAATGAATAATATAAATGAGTGAAAATGATGTGATAGATACAACAGCCAATGAAACGACTGCCGTTTGGTTTATGATGGGTCTATGCCAAGCAGAACAGCCACACTGATCTGCTAGCGTTCATTATAGGTATCGTGAGTGATCCCTCAGCTTGCCATCAGCTGCTGGAATCCCTATCCTGACAAAGCGGAGTTGAATCCGCCGCCTGGAGTCATCTAGCGCTGGTCAGAGCACCGGCTAGCAGTCTGTTTATCCATTACTGCATATGTGGTGACCCGTGCCTCCGCACCAAAGCCTGCTAGCTATTCCTCTACGGTCTACTTGTCTCTGTTTGTGACTCGCGACCACGTCGCGACTGTCACGTGCTCGTAACCACGTCGCGACTGTCACGTGCTCGTATCTGTGTTTCAGGTCTAGGGGTCGATCACTAGTGGGCCACCGCATACTAGCGCCCTTGCTAGAAGGCTGCTAGTGCATAGTTTACTACCCTTCAGATCCCAGACTTGCTCGCACCTCCAGCTAGCGTGCTCGCAATACCATTCTCCTGTGTCTCGCTTCCTAGGTGCTAGCACCTTGACTGTGTAGGCTTATGGCCATTTCCCCGTGGTTTGTGCCTGCAGACCGTACCAGCGCGTCACCCTAGTCATATCTGATGCTACAACCGGCAGCTTGGGCTCACTCCAGTTCTCCTTTATATCACCTAGCCAGAGTCCTGAGTGCTAGTAATAACACTTCAGAAGTGCTAGTGCTTTCCCATTGTATAAATACTGGTCCTAGGAAATCGCAAAATAGCACTAGATGCCGCGTGCTCTTGTTACAGTGTTTCACCGTCACGTATGTCCAAGCTCATTCCGTCACTTGTACAGATGGTTCACAGGGGCCATGAGGTGATGAGTAGTGCGTAGCACACTTGGAGACCTCACACCGGATGCAATTGAAAGCAATAAGCCATGGCTTTAACCCAATTGTAAGGGCAACCTTAAGCTCGGTGCAGGGCGTGGAAACTAGTGGGGGAATCTGAAGTATAAATATAGGTACTACATACAGTGAGTGGAATACTATGCACCTAGTAGGGGAATCTGAAGAGAAGAAAGGATGAGGATTCCCATGCTAGGTGAAACCTTATACACAGTTAGTAACTACCCAGTAGCACGTTGTCCGTAGGTATCTACAATGATCCTGGGCCTGACCGCATAGCACATGCCAGCACGAGTGGACAGATGTTCTGGACACTTCTGAGGACGGAGTGGACGGACAAATTGAGGAAGTCTTGGACGGATGGACAGACAAATGGTTGGGCGTAGAAGTGGCTGGAATGATGGACAGAAAAGGGGCCAGAGCGGGGGTTCCCCTGACATCACCCCCCCCTTGGAATACGGTGTCCTGACGTATAAAGCAGATTGTCCTGTCATGCCTCTGGAAGGAGAGCAAGTCAAAGGTGGCCGAGGCAATCCGGTGCGGAGCATTGGGGTGGCGGCAGCAGTAGGTGTAAATGGTGTCCTCAGCGAAAATTTCAGAGTGTTTTAACCCACTTGTTGTACTCCAGTCCGTAACCCTTCCATTGTACCATGTGCCAGAGGCTGCTGTAGCGGACCTGTGCTTCAAGGATCTCGGCAACCCCCCACCTCTTGTCTCTGTCTGTCTGGAGGATGGGTGGCAGCTCGTTGTTCCGAGGGCAGCCAGGGAATTGGTCTGGCTTCGCAAGCTCGAGCTTCACCACTGGAAAAACCGGGTGCAGCTCGGAGTAGCGCAGTGGGAGCTCAAGCTTGTATGCACCCTTGCCTACAACCTTCATGACCTTGAAGGGTCTGAGCCGCTTGTCCGAGAACTTGGGTGACGGACATATCGTTTTGATGTCAGATGCATCCACCCAAACTCGGTCCGCCCACTTTGATCTCCGGTGCAGGCACACGTCAACAATCATAGTAGAGCTTGAACTTGTCCTTGGCTTTGGCCTCGGAAACCCTGGCGGCGATCTGGGAGCGGAACTCATTGATGGACTCATTGGCAGAGCACATCCCGTTCGGCTCAAAACCCATCCGAGGAAGGCAGCTGGTGTCTGTCATGAATGGAACCTGCTGCATTAAGGAGTGGACATAGTTGTTGTACGTGAACTCAGCTGCTGGCAGGAGCTTATCCCAGTCGTCCTGTTTGTAGCTCGTGAAGATACAGACTAACTGCTTGAGCTCCTGGTTGATGTTTTCGGTCTGGTGATTGGTCTGTGAATAGTAAACGGTCAAAGTAGCGAGCTCATACCGATGAGGTGCCACAGCTCTCAGGTGAACTCAGTGATGAACTGCAGGCTGCAGTTGGAGATGTACTTCTGGGGGGGTTCCGTGGTGCCTTCACATGTTCCAGTAGTACAGCTGGGCGGCTCCGATGTGGAAGGGGAGAACACCCGGTGTGTAGGTTCTTGATTTGGGTCGGTGATCCGGGTAGCAGTCGAGTGGATGGTTTGAATAAAATATGGGAATGGGTCCCGAGCCGTAGAGTACGAAAGTGGGGTCAAAAACAGAGTAGGAAAATGCGCAAATGCCGTGAATAGAAGGTGGTGTCGTAAAGCGTGGTTCGGGGGTTTCTGGTGGCTAGACTGCCCACTGGCGACTTTCCGAGAGGAGGGGTCAAGGAGCTCGATGCTACCTCTAGGCGCTTGGCCTTGCACTGGTCGCGATGTCGTGGTCTGGGTGTGAATTCGATGATGTGGCACTATTTACAATACAAATAGATGATGTAACGTAAATAGGGTGAATGTAAAGTAAAATCAAAACCAACATGTGGATGGATTTCCACACGTCGGCCATACGACCCCTCCACACCGACAGCACCAAGGCCAGTGTGGCACTCGTTGAAGTGGGCCTGCTTACCAAGGACGTCAACCATGACCATGACTGCATTAAACCTGTGTGCTTCTGGGAGCTCAACGATGAAGTCCACCAAGATGGTATCCCAGTGCTCGTCCAGAATCTCGGTTGGATGAAGCTCACCATGGGGAAGCCACTGGAGCGCCTTCACCCAGTTGCACGCATCACAGGTTCTGATGTACTGGCTGACGTGTTGGGACAACTGGGGCCACCAGTAGTTCTAGGAGATAAGCTCCAACATCTTGAAGCAGCCAGCATGTCCGGCAACCCACGTATCGTGGTGCTGCTCCATGATCCGGCGACGGAGGTCCTTATTCTGGCACACAATGATCTTGCCGTGAAACAGAAGGAGTCCATCCGAGATTTGCCACTTGGCTGAGCAAGGAGACGGGGCCTTCCAGTTCTTGAGGAGCTCCTAGGCAACAAGCACAACGGGGTCCTCGAGCTCCGGCTCGGTGGTGAACACCTTCCAGACATTGTGTAGGAGGGGAACCTCAGGTCTGTCGACCACAATTCCCTCCATCGCCCGTACACAGAAGAGTTCCAGCTGGAGGAGTGTAATGTCCAAGTTCTCGGAACCAGCTCCGTGGTTGGGACGGTGGTAGAGCATGTCTGGACGACCCATGAGGTGGCCGGGCTGGTGGAAGAGGGTGAAGTCAAACCAGGACAGGTACAGGGACCACCTGGCCTAGTCTCTTGTAGACAGACACTCTACACGGACCAAGCTCGTACCTCACTGTATAGAGTCTGTTGCTTACCGCAGGGGTCAGATTGTAGTGCAGCCTTATTAGGTAATCTGACATGCATGCGGGTTCGATTCCTGCCTCCACAACAGTTTTTTTCCCTGTAAACTGTGTGTTTTGTGCAGCAAGAACCATACAACCCACTTTCTGATACTGCTTTTACCTACCTTGATTTTTCCCTCAAATAAACTTTTAAGATTTCATTGGTTTGTGCTCCGTCGAAATGTTGTCTTGGTAGTCACATGGTTGAACCGGGTGTTCAGCAGAACAGGTTCTGCACCTTTTTAAAAATTTCTAAGGAGATAGAAGGCTAGATAGATGGTAATAATTGCTATCTACTGCAAAATTTCATTGAATTTGAATGCCTTGGTGTCGAGGGAAGAGAATCAGAGAAAGCTGACATAAGATTACATAATAAGGCTGCACTATGATCCAACCCCTGCAGTAAACACAAGACTACACCTGGCCTGCCGCTGGTTCAGCTTTTGCGACTTCTGGAAGTACTCCAAGTCCTTGTGGTCCATCCAGATCTCAACTGGGTGCTGTGCACCTTTGAGGAAGTGCTGCCACTCCTCTAAGGCTCGGACGATTGCAAGCATCTGCTTGTTGTGGATCACGTAGTTCCGTTGGACATTGTTCAAGCTCTTGGAGTAGAAGGCGACAGGGCGCCACTTTCTGTCCATGCCCTGTTGCGACAGAATGGCTCCGGTCACCCGGTCAGAACTGTCCACTTCCAGCCAGTATGGCTATGATTTGTCTGGGAGGACTAGAACAGGCTCCACAGTCACTGCGTCCTTGAGTGCTTGGAACACAGCAGCCAAGGCAGCGGTCCAGGTCCAGGCCACACCCTTCTTTGTCAGGTTGATGATAAGCATGGGACTTGTCCACCCATGAAATCTTTGCTTTTTCGCATTTTCATAATAAGACATATTCCTAGTTACGCTCCAAAAGTGTCAGTACTGAGGTTCCCAAGTAGTTGGCAGGGCTGGAACCACTGAGTAACGGATGGGAATGGGGAGGAACACTCTGTAACCATTGGCATGTGCTTGCTCCGAAACACGTAGGAGATGTGTAGCCCACAGAACAAGTGGAACATGAAGTCTACTCTATTCCCACTCACGGGACTGGATGGGGACAGATTGGAATCCTGTTCTAACGTGTTGGGGATCAAGCACATACCGTGTTCTGATCAGATGATCACTGGAAGGGGCTGGGAACATTGCATCTTGATGGTTCCATGCCGTCCTGAGCATTCCAGATATAGGATGGTCACTAAGCAAAGGTCCGATCACTTGGACCTATACTTGTCGGCTCCTGGAGCAAGTACCTATACTGGGAAGTACCTCAAATGCGGTATCCCTGAAGGACTACAGACTGGAACTCCCTGTCCCGGATGTTCCGGTAGACGGGAAGGCACTGGCATTAGAGGGAATGGCCTATCAAGTCAGGATCAGCATAGGATGTTGGTTGTGATGGGCTGGGCACAGTCTTACCAACCATACATGTGCACTGGATCGCACCAGAATGGTGTGCTCAACATGGGCAGCCAATAGAAGGACTCAGATACCCAATTCTACAACGGATACACGGCAGTCGGACAGATAAACGGACTATATTACTCATTTCTGCTTGTTCTTGGTCTTTGTCATGTGTTTCAGAACTTTGTATTAGTAGTAGGGGGATCTTGGGTGACCTCACAGAATCACCCCACAGCTAGTAGGCGGCAACACTTGCGAAACGGGTAGAGACCAGGGAGTTCAAACAAGGTGTCTCTTAGAATTCATCTTGGCTTGGGATCTTTGTTCTGTGTGCTCGGAATCTTTGGAAACCGACTTGCCGTTGTCTGGAAGAGTCTGAAAGTGACTGGAAATGTTGGGATTGTACTGAGCCTGCACTTGGATATTGGGATTGTTTGGATTTTGGAGCTTGGGAATGGAACCCACTACTGTTAAAGAGCTTGGAAACAGAGCCCACTACTGTTAAAGAGTTTGGGAACGGTACCCACCATTGTCTGAAGAGCTTGGGAACGGAACCCACTACTATGTTTATGCTTAGGATCAGAACCCACTACTGTCTGTTACTGTCTATGCTTGGAATCAGCATCTACCTTGCTTCGGGAAACCCTAGTGACTTGTTCTTGTTCATTCTTGTTTGTTCTCATAGCTGCGAAGTTTTAAATCACTGTGCTCTGTGCTTCCTGTCTGTTCGGGTCTACCCTCATTCACTCAGATCTAGCCTGAACACTTGCACAGCAAGGGTTCCATTCACATCGAACCTCTCATTGCATTACACTTGCTTTCCTGTCTGTTTCTGGTGTTATTCCGGTTCACTCAGCTCAAGGCTTAAGTACTTAGACTTTGTTCCAAGGACTTCCACAAACAATACAATGCTCTCATCCAAGAATGCCCAGATGAACCTCTGGTAGAAGTTTGTGAAGCCAAGGAGCTGCTGCACATCCCTCTTGTTCTTGGGGGGGGGGCAAGTGGCAACGCTAGCAACCTTGACAGGATCCATCTCAACGTGGTCGTGCAAGATGATGACACCGAGGGTACTCAATCATCGACTTCTCAAACTTGCACTTCTCCAGATGGAGGAAAAGGTGGTGCTCTTGGAGCCAACAAAGCACCTCCCAGACAATTTCGCAATGATGAGTGAGGTCAGAATCCACAATGAGGATGTCGTTGAGGTAGACCATGATGTCTCTGGACAGAATGAGGTCCTGGAAGATGTTGCTCATCATCGTCTGGAAGGTGGCCAGGGAGTTGGTAAGGCCAAAGTACATCACCAGTGGCTCAAAGAGCCCCCAGTTAGTACAGAACACAGCCTTCCAGCCATCGCCTTCCCAGATCCGGATGTTGTTGAAACCCCACTGGACATCTAATTTTATGAAGAACCGGGCTCCCTTCAAATGGTTAATAAGATTGTTGATCAAAGGGAGCGGATACCAATTTTTCACAGTCATCGCATTAAGCACCCAGTAGTCCTAGACGAACCAAAGGGCCCCGTCCTTCTTCTTGACAAAGAAGACTGGGGATGCCATCAGAGACTTGAACAGATGGATGTGACCAGTGCCCAATCCCTCCGCGATGAAGGCACCGAGCTCCTTCTGTTCGAGTGGAGAGATTGGATAGACCTTGCAATTAGTCAGCTTTGCGTCTGGGACAAGTTTGATGGTGTGGTCCCACATCCATCTTTCCGGCAGAGAGTCAAAGGACTCCCTGTTGAAGACGTCCGAGAAGTCCACGGCCCAGGATGGAATCTCGGTTCCAGCCGGTGCAGAATTCTGCATGTAAGCCACCGCGAGACGTTGTGAGACAGTGCTTCCAGTGCGAATCTCGTCAGCTGAGGCGAACATGGTGTAGAGGATGCAGTCACCTTCCTCAAGCTCATCATCGTCATCGTCGTCATTGTCTGGGTCCAGGGACAGGTCCGGTAAATCATTGTCATCAGCCTCTGGGTTGTACCCGTTGTCTCCATGCCACTCCCAGTCAACAGCACAGATAGACGGGGTCGGACCTTCACGCAACTGCTGGAAGATTGAGGCCACGAGCTTCTTGTCCCTCCAGACAGTTCGCAAGTCGTCGCAGCAGGTGCGGCATCCGGCCAGGCAGCACATCATGTGAACTTCCTTGGTCTCCCAGTTGATCTCCGGATTGTGTTTCTGGAGCCAGGAATAGCCAAGGATAATGTGCTGCTGACCGAGCCGAGTCACAGCGAGCTGGATATGCTCGGTGTGTCCCTTGTAGTCAGCCACCATATCAACTACACTGGTGATGCTGCCTGCTTGGATCAAGCTGCTATCCACATTGAGAACTGGGGATGGGCTGCGAGAGCTGCTGGACCAGAAGGTTGCAGGAGATGACCTACTCCAAGTCGATGAAGTCTCCGGTCACTCTGCAGTTGACCAGGGCCTTCACCGACATCCGCATGGCGTCTCAACAGACTGCAAGTCCAGTGGGATGTGCAGGGAGTTCTGGCCCTCAATGGAATCAATGATGTACTACCAGGGAAATCGCTGTTCCCACTTCAGGCGATGAACATGCTGGAGCAAGCCTGTCCTCATTCCCGGCTCGGGGACAGGGACATCTGTCACTGTCCTTGTTCCTGGCTTGGGGACAGTGTGGGTTTTTGTCTCCAGGATAGAAGAGGGAGTCTTTGTCACTGTCCTTGTTCCTGGCTTGGGGACAGTGTGGGTTTTTGTCTCCAGGATGGAAGAGGGAGTCTCTGTCACTGAGAAGGAAACTGGGATGGGGGATGCACCTCTTGCTACTACCTCTGAATCAGATATATTGACAGTATCTGAATACAGGAGGGTGTAATGATTAGGAGATGCAACCAAAGGCACACCGCTCACTCGGCTGGGGACAGAAAACCCGCTGGGTCCGTGTCCTTGTCAATTGACTGGATTGCCGGAAGCAAGGCAGTAGTGGAGAGACAGGTGATGAGCTCCTCAAGGAGGTCATCACCATACTGCTGGATGATCTCGTCAAGATCATCCGTGTACCAGATGTCAGACGTGACGGGGCACTCTCGGGCGAGATGTCTAGGAGCCCTGCAGTGGAAGCAGGCGTGAGAGGTCAACCGGGTCCTGGTCCAGTCAACATCCATTGGAATGACTGCCAGAAGGGTGGGTGCCAGGGCTTGCACAAACGAGAATGGAGCATGGGCGCCAGGACAGGGAATATGTCCACCGTGCACAGCTGAGGCAAAGCGGCCGGAAGATGGGCTGGAGGGTTTCCAGTCCAGGTGTGGCTGAACACTTTGTACTGCTGGAAGGCACGTATGCGCCATCTATCGTAGTCGGTGAGGTTGGGAGCGGTTCTGGATGTTGTGATCATGATGTTGATGCGTGGGTCGAGGCCCAAGCGGTACTTGGTGACCCAGACAAGAGCATCCATATAACCGGCTGTCGCAGCCGGATATATATATATATTCCTCAAAATTGTCTGTGTACTGGTAGACGTCATAGGAGCCCTGGAAATACGAGTGGGACTCAAGCTTGGTGAGGGCCTGGTCCTGCTTGTTCTCTTCTATGAACTGGAAGCAGAACTCAGCCTCTAATCTGGCCCAGGTCAGGAACGGAAAGGGAACGACTGACGAGCGTTGTTCAGCCCACTGAGCAGCCACGTCCTTTTGCTATGAAGGACATGGCAAACCAGACAAGCTTTTCCTCTGAGATGTGCCTGTCCATCATGAAGGCTTCTGGAACCAGCTGGAAGTAGGTGAGGACAGAGTAAAGGGACATCTGTCCTTGTGTCCAGTTGCTGTCGAAAATAGCCGGGGGGTTCAGTCAAAGGACCATTTTGCGGCTGGGTGGAGGGCCAAGAAGTCTGGACCTGGGGCCAGAGCTGGAGCAGCAGGGGCGGGGGCAGACAGCAGATTTTGTTTGTTGAGCAGTTGCTGGAGCGCGTGATGGATGTCCGCAAGGGAACCTTTGACAGCAATTAGCCTGTCCATGGCATCAGAAGCAGGATCCAGAGCGGACGTGCTCGGGATCTCGGGCTGTGTGGCACTAGGAGCAGGCGGCTAGTCCATTGGAATGGAGGAGGGGTTGAGATTTGAAGTGGGGGAGGATAGAGCACTAGTGTAGTGGTCTGAGTCTGTGCCTATGCCAAACTTCCCAATCTTGACTGGTTGATCCCTTGGATCCTTTCTTCTGCTGTAAGAGCAACCTTAAGCTCAGTGCAGGTGTGGAAACTAGTGGGGAATCCAAAGTATAAATATAGGTACTAAATACAGTAAGCGGAAATACTACCCACCTAGCAGGGGAATCCGAAGAGAAGAAAGGATGGGGATTCCCATGCTAGGTGAAACCTTATATACAGTTAGTAACTACCCAGTAGCACGTGTCCATAGGTATCTACAATGATCCCAGGCCTGATTGCATAGCACGTGCCAGTGCGAGCGGAAGGACTTTCTGGATGCTTCCGAGGGCAGAGTGGACGGACGGATGGAGGAAGTCCCAGATGGATGGACAGACAAATGGCCGGGCATAGAAGCGGCCGGGGCAACAGATGGAAAAGGGGCCAGAGCAGCGGACAGAAAAGCAGCCAGAGTGGGGGTTCCCCTGACACCGATGAAGGCTGGCATTGGAAGCAAGTTCCGAGAAATTCCGCAGCCCAGGCAAAAGGCCAGAATTTTTGGCAAACAGATGTAGTTTCAATCCAATCTGATTGGGGGCAGTGGAGTGTTTTACAAGGAAAGAAAGAAAAAAAGGGGGAAAAAAAACAGACAATCAGGGCAGTCGAACCCAGGATGAGAATGATGTTTTTGGCTTGGCCAAATGGCTTGCACCAGTGCCATATGACTTGTGCCAGGCAGGGGCATGTGTTTTGGTGGGATCACCTGCCCACGCCCGGCTAAATGGCTTGCAAGCCATTTTGTTTGACTTGTGCAAGCCATTTAGCTGGCTTGGCATCAGCCAAAAATAGCAACTGCAAGGGGGAATCAGAATTCATAAAACAGATATAGGGTCAAAAAGTTTTTTTCAACCCTCAGCAGACCCCCCTCCCCACCCTCTCCTTCTATATAGGGAAGGAGTCTCCCACCCCTAGCTCCGGGCCATCTGCACCGAGCTGAGCTGTCGCCCCCTATTTGGATTCTTCCACTTTCTGTTAACCTCTCTGCATGTAAAGTATGTTCTCACGAACTCATTCATAGATATTGGTCAACTTAAATACCTTTATGAGGTCTTAAACCTCTGATTTTCCACCATCTAAATTCCCCAGCCAACCTCTGGTGCTCGAGCTCAGGACCTGTTGTGGGGTTGAGAGGCAGTGCAGAGGCAGAACGGGTTCTTGGACACAGATTCCAGTCTTTTTAAACATCCCGGTGTGTTCCTTTTAGCTGCAACTGCTGTTTTGAGCTTCCAGATAACTTGGCCTAGAAATTCTTTTCAGCCAACCTCAGGACCCCCCACTCCATATACAAAAATTTTAATGCTGATTCCCCCTTGAGCAACTGGCTTGCATGACCCATATATTGACTAAGCCCTCTACAACATTGCTCCCATCAGGAATGCATTACTACGAGATGCTTCCAACACTGTGCCACAAAATTCTGCAAGTATATTGAGCATGGTTGCAAAACCTATCATCATTGCCAACAATGATCAAAACAAGTTGTCTCTCCAATGCAAGCCAGCTGGCTTGTGACAGCCATCCAACTGGTTGAAGAATTCCATGTTTGCCTGAAGTCAAAATCCCTGCCCAAAACTGTTGCAATTTGAATATACTGAGGACCAGAGAACCAAACTCAGCCAATATTCTGTCTATTTGACACCCATCTAAATTGAACGGAAATTCCAACATCTTCTGTGCAAATCCACACTAATTACTAATTTTCGCATCACTCTATGAAATTTAATCAACTAAAACCCAGGTACCTGTCCTTGGTTCCGACATAGGTTCCAACTCTGAGATTCCAACTGCCAGAGAAGTCCGGATTTCCCAAAATCAAGAGCTGGAGGCTCTCTGCCCTTGGCTTTGTCATTTTTTCCGTCATTTATGGGAGTATTTTGTTGCATCTCCTCAATCCAGCTTCCAGAGTCTGTAAGGGCAACCTTAAGCTCAGCGCAGGGCGCATAAACTAGTGGGGGAATCCGAAGTATAAATATAGGTACTAAATGCAGTGGGTGGAAATACTATGCACCTAGCAGGGGAATCTGAAGAGAAGAAAAGATGGGGATTCCCATGCTAGGCGAAACCTTATATATACAGCTAGTAACTACCCAGTAGCACGTGTCCATAGGTATCTACAATGATCCCAGGCCTGATCACATAGCACGTGCCAGCGCAAGCAGACAGAAATTCTGGACACTTCCAAGGACAGAGCAGACAGATGGAAGGATGGAGTCCTGGACGGATGGACAGATGAATGGTCGGGCGCAGAAGCGGCTGGAGTGACAGATGGAAAAGGGGCTGGAGCAGCAGACAGAAAAGTGGCTGGAAGAGTGGCTGGAAGGGGCCAGAGTGGGGGTTCCCCTGACAGAGTCGCACCTTCATGGAAAACTCGGGCATAGTACTAGTGTACTGACACCGTGGCGGTGAGATAGCCGTTAAGATTTCATCAAAGGTATAGTTCAATCCCCAATGAGGATGAACTCGGCCGAAGATTTTCAATCCCCCTTCTGCTTTGGGCAATTTCATTTTTCGTGGGTGACCGGGTAGACTCGGACCGAAGCGGAACGCGAAATTCCAAACGGATCAAATGATCGATTACAACAAACCACAACTTGTCTGCTTTTTTCCAATTCAGCTTGAATTCAGCCTTCAGGCCACTTACGGTCGGAGACGAAGTCAAGATCAGCTAGATTCAGGTGAATTTGAGCTAGAAAACTAAACCTCGATTGTTGCCACTGACTCTTCGGACTTTTAAGTAGTCGCACAAGGCTAAGCTGAATAACTTTCGGGTGGGATCTCAGATTTGTTTGCGATTTTGGTCCTGGAATAAGCAATGTGAGTGAACGCGGTTTTCACATTGTTCCAAGTAGCCATATGGACTCTCATTTCTTGCGTCCAGTTTCTCTCGGATTTTGGCTACATGCCCGTCGCAGAACTTCAGGCACTCACCGACCAGCTCTCTGCAGATATTGATCTGCAGAAAGAAGTGCTAAAACAGCTGGGAGAGAAGAAAAGTGCTGCTCAGCGTCGGTTGAACGCCGTTCGCGATCCATTCGCACAGTTGGCCCTCGAGCTGTCGTCTAAAATATTTCTCGAATGTCTCCCGCCCTACCACCCTTATCCTTATGCGGACGACGCTCCCATGCTCCTACTCAATGTGTGCAATGCATGGACCGATATAGCGCTCTCCAGTCCGGCACTGTGGGCCGCCATTCATATGGAGTCTCCCGGTGTGGAACTCCTTGAAGTTTGGCTTCAGCGCGCGCGCCACTGCAACTTGTCCGTGACCCTTCATAATGCCCTTTGCAAGGATGTCGCCGTCGTCCTCGGCCAACATGGCAAGCAGCTTAACCACCTCTAAATACACCAGGAACCTTCCTACTCAATGTTCGCACTCTGCAGGGCATCCAGTCGTTCTGGTCCCTTCAAACACTGACAATTGGTGCTTTGCCGCCGGAGGACCAGAGAGGAGTGCTATCAGGTTCTGCTCGCCGGGATCATAGAACTCCTGCGCCTTGCTCCGAACCTTGTACAGTGCACTTTGAGTCGCATTTCCACTTTCAACTCCCCGCCCTATCAGCACGACCAGACTTTACTTCTTCTTCGTCTGCGTAGCCTGACGTTTGAAGAACGCAGTACTAGTAGAATACACCGCCTCTTCAGGCTCGATGGAGACGAAATTTTCACCGCCCGCCCTGGAAACACTCGTTGTTCGGGTGCACAGAATGCTGACCAGCGATTTTTCCGTCTGTCTGAAGCAATCGCCGTCGCTTTAAACGCTGATTCTCGGCGAAGGATGATACACCTTCATAGAGTTGGGGAAATGGCTGCGGCTTGTGCCTTGCCTCAGACATCTCGAGATGGACATGTACACCTCGGATGTGTCTTTCCTGCCCGACTTGTACTCCTCCCTAGCAAAATCTGCGTCTGACTTCCTCCCCAACCTCCACACCCTCAAAATCCTGCACTGGACCCCTCCGACAAGGAGGTACGCGGCATTTCCGCTGCTGTTTCGTGCGTTTTCAGCTCGGCATACGCAAATCGTTTGCTTTGAACAAAGAAGTGCAAGAAGGGATCTAAGTTTATGGCCTGACGTCGGTGATGGTTTGCGACAGCTGGCGGCAGAAGGGATGGATATGTACATCGATACGGATGACGCGAATCTCATCTCTATTCAACCTGGTACCTCTCTTACACTGACTTCCTACCAACTTCTCACTCGCACTGGCCTCGTTTTTTTTATTGCATTACCGTGAATCTTTGAATTGTGTAATTTCACCTCCCTACTATTTTTTGCATCGGGTTTCTCAGAAATTCTGGCCAAATTCGCAAGAAAACCGGACGGAAGCGAAACGAGGTGGTTCTAGTGGGCACCTTCTTGTTTCCTCGGACTTGCGCCCGAGAATGCGAATGCGTTTTGAATGTCGAAAGGGTGGTTGATTGAAATGCGAAAACATGAACCTTGTAGTTCTTCAGTTGAGTATGCTACGTTGTGTTGGTGATCTAATTCCCAACATCTTCCTGCCTACAGAAGGTGCATTACGACGCGGAGGCTTTCGTTCCTGAAACCTCTTGGATCGAATACGCTGATAGGTAGGGCCGGTATTTATGTACGCAGATAGGCAGCAAAATTATTGCTTTCACAGATAACAAACATCCCGGAATGATTGACTGCGAAAGTTCCAGAAACGGCCCGCGCGCGAGTGAGCGAATTGCGTGCGAGTAACGACGATGGGTAGAAGCTGGAAGGGGAGCGGCGAGTGCCTCATTGAATCCACCAAAGGCAAAGGGCTGGTCTAAGAATATGATGAGTTTCTGAAATTGCGAGGAGTAAGAATATGTATGGCGCACGACGGAATCGTACATACGGCTGGCATCATTCAAACACATGATCCGATGGTGGGGAATGAGTTCTACGGTGTACTCGGGTTCCACCCACTGTCAGTTCTCTGAATACAGAGATGACGTCCGGTGGCGGCATAGGTGCCCAATCATCTACCACGAGGTGGAACACCTTCAAGTTGGTGCGACGAGCGGTGAGCGCATTGAGTAGCGCCGTCCAAAAGAATCTGGGAACAGCAGATTCCGATTCCGGGTGAATGACAAGAGTGTGGAGACAGGGGAGCAGGGATGGGGACTCGGCCAACGCTCCAAGTAAGTCTTCCGCCACCCAGAATTGAGGGTACCACAATTCAAACGTCCTCAAATCGGGTACGAGACGAAGGCATTCGACCAGTGGGGGGAAGTCTGCGGTGGCTCCTAAGACCAGCTCGAGGAGAGGCGGTGATGACTGCTGAAGGAAAGAAAGCAGGTCATCGATGGGATCTTCGTCTGACAATGATATAGAGAGGGTTTCGAGTCCGGGGAGCGAAAGACAGCTGATGAGCTCGGTACCGACTTCAGGATACGCTCCGCTCTCTGAGAACATTAGCCGGCGGAGGTTCGGCAGGACCAATTTTTCGCTGGGGTTGTGAACCAGATCGTCCAAGTCCTCCATGTTGTAAAAGAGACACTCGATGAGGTTGGGAGCCATACGCAACAGTTTGAAGCCGTGAAGAAGCCAACCATGCTTCGTGGCCCGAGTCGCCAGCGTTTCAAGCGACGGCATGGATCCTGGACTCCCGAGTCCCTCCATAAGTTTTTTCTCGTCCACAGTCCCCACTGGGTCTATTTCAAGGTGCTTCAGCTGCCGTCCGTGTTCCCCGATGACTGAGATGACGTCTTGGTCGTATTTGTGTCCACTGAGAGAGATGGACAGAGGGCGGTTATGGGCGCGTTCAAACCAAATCGGCAACACTTTCTTGAAACCCGGAGCGCAGGGGAAAACGATATCGACTGTGGCCCATAGAGCCGGTGTAGCCAGCGCAATGTCAGTCCAGGTATTGCAGATACTGAGCAGTGTCATGGGGATATGGGGCTGAGCTCCATGCTCCGGGAATGGCACGAGAGTTTGGAGAAAAATGTCGGATGAAATTTCGAGCGGGAGGCGTGCCACAGGGTCGAAATTAGCGTTAAGCTGACGCTGAGCAAGGCTTTTATCGGCCTCGAGCTTCTTCAAGAGCTTTATCTGCAGACCGATCTCGGTGTCGAGCGCAGCAATGCGCACGCGGAGCAGCTCAGCAGCTTGGATACCGCTTGTCATGGTTTTCGACATCTGCGTGGCGTGTCAGCCTAAGCAGAAAAAAATAGTAATGTGGTACATGAATCACCACTGTGGCTCAGAGCAGAGCCAAGTAGAAAGCGAGGCAAGCTTGGAAAAGACTGGACCTTGGAATCCAGACTCAAAGAGGAAGCAAAGCTTACAGCCAAGAAGCGGCGGAAGCAAACGAGGACCATGACGAGCGCTTCGGGGTGTCATACGAAAAATTTGACCATGACGAGCGCTGATCCTACTGACGCCTTTCCTATTTTGGACTTGCGCTCGACCACCACAACCGGAGAAACTGGTGGACTCTAGTATTTTCGTCGTCGCTGCGGGGACTCTATGGTACACCGCCCGGCCGACTCGCGGCTTCTAGCGAATCTACTCTCGCAGGAAAAGGAGTATGCAAAACACCTAGGGACACTTCTGGACCACTCGAATGCCTCCATTGCTTCTGTGACTGCTTACGCCTCTGCGTCTTCTCCCACCTCGGCACACCTCATACTCGCTGTAGCAGGCTCCCTTGCAGCTGCAGATGACGCTCTCAGGCACTATGCGGTTGCTGTCGACCGATGGCGTGATTATCTCAAGGGACTGAAGGCTCTGGAGGACGAGGTCGGGAATATTATGCGCGACAGGGAGATTCTGTGAGTATTTTCAAGTCTTCTTGCGAGGCGGGGGGTGGAGATGGGGAGCTTGCCCCTGAGGTGGGGGTATAGCGGCCGTCGTGGGTTATGCTTGACTCGGTTCCCACCTTAGACAGACGGCTCGTATGCACGGTTTCCGAAAAATCTCTCAGTTTGAGAGATTTTGTGCCCAGCAGGGTCGGCACCGACGGCACATATCCGGTACCGGTTCGAGCTGTTACAAGGCCGGATGCTTGGGCGGAACTGGTTACAGTTTTGAACACGGACGTTCATACTACACAGTGTGGATCGCTTTCGGTCGCATTTCCATTCTTTGCTCTTTACCCCCATAATTTTGGACATCATATCTAAAGCTAACCTCTAATCACATTACTCGTCTCAGTACTGACCCTTCATCTCTTCAGGGTTACCCGTCTCATCAAGGCTTCCAAGCCCACTCTGCACGCCACGCATTCGTCATCTTCTCTCCCTCTTTCACCCGTCCAGTCGCACTCTTCCCTCTCCTTCTCCTCTACGAACAGCACCGCGAACGCAAAGTTCGCAGCAGCGCAGACAGAGCTGCAGGCCTGCGAGGCGCACCTAGCTGCCAAAGAAGCTGCTCTCGGCGCTCACCGCGCCGCACTCGTAAGCCAGGGCCTCGCTGGCCGGTGTCGCGCCCTCGCCGAATGCGGCCAACGATGGAGCGAAGCAGGCAGAGCGGGCGTCGTGTCCGCGCAGGGGGGCGCCGACCTGAATTTCTCTTCTGACCACCCACCACACGCACCCTCAGATCCCAACAAACCCCTCCCCGGCGTCGCGGGCTCGGACGTTTCGCTCGCGCCATCACAGTCTGCGTCGCAGATCAACCTGTTCGTGGATCAGCAGCCGCAGCACATTTACAGCGACGCGGCGCTGCCGGCGCCGTCGTCGCTGGACTCCAGCTTGAACCACCACATGGTGGGGGTCCCGCCGGCACACGCCATGGCGGACCGCGCTGCGCCGATCCTCCCGTACGCGAAGCGCGTGCTTGCACACCGCATCACGGAGGAGAATCTGCTGCAGATGACGGACGACGGCGAGGGGAGCAGCGTTGCGGATGACGAGGAGCCCGCACAGCCGCTTAAGGTCGTCGAGAATCCGCGCTTTGCTACCGGAACCAAGAGTGGCAGCGCGCCCGGCGGGAAGGGCGGGATAAAGCCGAAACGGGAGGGGACGCTGAGGCGGGAGGCAACGTACGGGAGCAGCACGCTGAGCGTTCCCGTGAAGAGCAGCTCCGGGTTTTTCGGGAGTATACGCGGCCTGTTTGGGCGTCGGGGCGGGAGCGATCTGGGCGCGAATGGGAACGGGACCGGCGCGCGGCGAAGGTGGGGTAAGGGGCGGGATGATGACACAGATGGGAGCGAGCCAGACGTTCTCAGCGAGCCGACGCCGGTGGTGCCGCGCGCACGCGTCGTTAGCGACGTCGGCTCGCGGCGGCGCAGGGGGATGACGGAAGAAGGCGCCCGGAAAGCAGAAGAGTGGGTCGGCGGGCAGGGCCTGCTGCTTAAACCGCACCCTGACGTGGAGGACAAGGGGTGGGCGAGCGACGATGGGACAACACCTACTTCGACGCTTGTGAAGCGGAAGAAGAGCAAGGGCAAAGGGACCTCACGGAGTCCCGAAAACACCGTGCGCAGCGTAGCGAGCAGTGCGGCGGCGTCGGACTCGACGGCGGAGGTGCTCGTGCTGTCGCCGCGCCAGAAACGGCGCGGGTCGCTTGGGGTCACGGGGAGCAGTGCGTCTGCGGAGGCGCTGGTGCCCTCGGCTCCAGCAGCCAAGGCGACGACGCGGACAGAGCGCCGCGCTAGCATGCCCGTGCACCCTGCACCGCGTCCTACAGCCGCGACTGTCAGCTTGATGAGCATCGTGGAGGGGCGTCGCGCGCGCGAATCGAGATGGGTGGGCGGTGCACAACAACCCTGGGAGCGAGGGCCCTGCTGACGCCACTCGGGCCGCCAGTGGAAGCGGGGGGCTGGTGGACGTCAAGGCGCCGCGGCTCGATGGATCCATGCCGCCGCGCGGGCGTACGATGAGCGCCGGCGCCCCCATTGACGGCCTCCCGCGTGCGCCTGGATCGCTGTTTTTGCCGTCCGCTTCGTCGTATAACTATACGACGCCCGCGGTGCCGGCCTCGTTTTCGGGGCCGCCTGAAGACCCCGGAAGCTCGAGCACGTCCTCCCCGGCGTCCTCACTGAAACGGCCGGCGAAGTCGCCGCTGCGGAGTGCGCTCAGGGCGACGTCGCCGCCACCCTTGCCTGTTCCGTCGCCGATACCCGTCAAGGCGCCCCCGCCCCTGCTTGTACCGGTGCCTATACCTGTTCCCGCACCAATTCTTAACGGCGTTCGGAACGCAAATGGGAAGGGGAAGGAGAAAGCTGTCGAGGGCGAGCACGGGGACAACTCCGACGACGCAGCATCGATCTCATCGTATGAGACTGGACACGAAACAATCAACTCAGACGGCGATGAGACGGAGCATGAGGGAGACCACGGGAAGCCGCCGACGCCTCCACCGCACGAATACGCTAACGGAGTTGTGCTGCACGACAGTCCAGTCGAACATAACAACAACTTGATCGAGGACTATGGACATGGCGGGTCGGATCTTTCCGCTAGCTCGGCGTCGACGATACCAGGGATGGCGGGCGCAGCGCCGCAACGGAGGAAGAGCGTGCGGGTGTCACTGCAGCCGACGTTTTCGCCTACGCCGCCTGCGATCGACGATACGGAGGATGAGGCAGAAGAGGGGAGCCGTCATGCGCCTTGGAGCAGTCCACCGCCTGCGGATATGTGGGAGGACTCGAGCGAGGAGGACGTCGAGTATCAGAAGGCCAAAAAATTGCTGAACCGTGCTTCGCGGAAGGAGAAGAAGAACACAAATCGCTAACCCATACACGCACTCTTTCAAAATTATATTAGGCACGATGGATTCCAATGTATTTATACGTAGTTTACTTTGAGCCTCGGCGCTGCTAATCGATTTTTCGCACTGGGAGGCAAGAGTCACGCTAGGACTTACATAAGCTGCCACTGCCCAACGCTTTGTCTTCTGCCTGCTTGTTCTTCAGGCGTGTCTACTGCACCGTATTACACACCCGTCTACCCACTATCCGAAAACACAATGTCTGAGGAGGATCGGGGCGGAAACACAGGGGAGGGGGGGGAGGTCAAATCCGAGGAGTCTCAATCTACCATAAACATCAAGGTCAGTGGCTCTGGACTGCCGCCAGAATTCTTCTGTGAGATGGGAACGCTACTTATGCTGCATCTGGGCGTCTTTTCCAGGTCGTGAGCTCGACAGGAGAAGAGGTTTTCTTCAAAATCAAACGGAGCACGAAGCTGAGCAAGCTTCAAGGAGCGTATGCCACCAAAGTCGGGAAGGACGTCAGCAGCATCCGGTGAGCCTTCGTTGTCTACCCTTCTCCCTTTACCGCGAATTTGTAGCTCGCGCCGTGCACCTCTGGTCTCGCTTATGGTCGATCTCGTTATTCTCTTTATTTCACTCTTTTTGTTTTCCTGTTCGATGGCTCATACGTATGCCTCGCGCCCAGGTTCCTGTACGACGGCGCGCGAATAAACGACGATGATACACCCCATTCGTTGGACATGGAGGATAACGGTGCGCTTTCCGTTTGTCCCTCTTCCTAAGCCGTACTAACCGCCCCGTTCTGCAGACACGATCGATGTCATGGTTGAGCGTGCGTGCAATGTCTGTCTCCCGCCGGTTTTTTTTACTGACAGCTTTTTTTCTGCAGAGGTCGGCGGAGCATCGCATCGTCCATGAACTCCCTACCCTCCGTCGCCCCCGATTTGTTTCCAGATTTTGTCTCCAACAGTATAATGTACCATCCGCCACCTTCCCGTTCCCGCTGTCCATCCGTTCCCACCGTTTTTTTTTTTTGACCCCCCAAACTCTAAATGACATGCTCGTTTTTCGCATTTGTTCTGTGTTACATACTAATCGCGTCAATGAGGATTATAGAGTATGCGATAGTCAATCTTGTTGCTCCTTTACTCGTTGTGAAACAACTGCTAGCGGCGACAACAGCGTTATCCGATTTAGCGAAGTCTATTTTCTTGAATACGGTGGAAGGATCGAATCGTTCACAGCTTTCTGTGAACGAGATGTGTGTGCGAATGAGCCGGCAAGACCTTCCTATCTGCTCGGGTTTTCGTCCCGGCACTGATGTTCTCGTCTGCACGATGCGCTTTATTTCCGTGGAGGCTGCAGCGATCTATCAGATTTGTTGGATGGTTTTGTGTTGTTCGGAGTCTTCAAACGCCGGGTTTTGTGCCGATTTAAAGTGCCCTTGGTGATCCTTCTTGTTTTATCCTCGCCGTCTTGGGGATATCAATCAACGCCGACGCCTAGACGCCGCGCGCTTCCTGTGGTGGGTGTGAAGGTGCCATTTCCTCGCGAGGCTCTGACGGACACAGAGCTCCGTGTCAGATTAGTACTAGGCGTAAGCGCTGACTCAGAGGTACCAAGGTTCAATCAGTCATATCATGCATCTGTCGTTTGAACACGATCATAGGTCCGTTCCATTTGTCAGTGGGGCATGTATTATAAGGTAGAGAAGAACAGACAATTGAGTTTGAACGCTAGTCTCGTCTAGTTCATCTATTGTTTCATGATTACGAGGAGAAGAAGTGTCCGTGCGCTTATGCGCATGTTCAAAACAAGCAAGAGGCATCATTCAAGTTCAAGTATAAAAGTAAACGTTGAAAGATGCGCTAGACTTCGATGAAATTATGTTCCGGGGTTCCAATCCACAAATCCATTCCATTTTCTGCGAGCTGTCGCAGCCTGGCACAGACCTCTGGGCTAGGCTTGAATTGGTCTGCATCCGGATTTTCAATGTAAGCACAACCGAGCGGCGCCCGGCGGACCGAAAGCGCGAGAAGAAGTTTCCGGTACGAGGGCTCGATGATGACCGAGCAGTCGTGTTGAATTTTTAGAGCGTGGAGGTTGGGAAGTAGGTGAGATGGGTAGTCCGCGAGTGCGGTGAACAGGTCATCCAAGAACTGCAGCTGTTTCCCCCCGTATAGCTCGAGATATGTGAGGGAGGGAACGAGGCTGAAACACTTTTCCAAGTCGATGAAGCGGAGGTTTGGGCACCCCGTACCTAACAACAACGTTTGGAGAGGTGGCGAGGAACGCTCCAAAAAAGTGTAAAAATCGGTGGTAGAGTAGCCTGAGAGTGGGAGGAAACGGGTGTTTAGGGCAGGCAATATAAGGTATTGCAGAATTTCCTCTTCGCCATTGAGGGACCGGACACTTCTTTCTCCAAATCCTAAAACTCGAAGATTGAGAAGGACCACTTCTTCCCCGAATCGGGCCCCGAGGTCGTCGTCGAAATAAGTTGTGACATGGCAGAATAGGCATTGCACGAGGTTGGGAGCAGAGTTCAGAAGTTGAACAGCTTCGGCGAGATTCCAGGCATTTGAATTGCCGTTCTCGTCCGATGCGACGTCAATTGTCAGGGTTTCGAGACGGGGCAATGCCCCGATGACTCGCAGCGGATCGAGCTGTTCCTCGTATAAATCGAGGTGTTTCAGCTGGCTGGAAAATCGTACAAGGGTTCGGGCGACATCGTAGTCCAGTCCCTTGAAGAGGCGGACAGACGAAGGAAAATTACGTGCGCGTTGAAGTCATAGGTCCAGTATTTGGGCTGATGGAAATGGGAGACAGATGGCGGTCCACAGCTTCGGTGTAGATAGCGCTATTTCGGTCCATGCATTACACACTTGCAGAAAGAGCATCGGGGCTGTCCTAGCGTCCGGCGATACGTGGTAGCCATATTGAGGAAGACATTGGACGATAATTTCCGACGAGAGTTCAAGAGGCAACCGTGCCAAAGGATCGCGAAGGGCGTTAAGCTGGCGCTGGGACACACGTTTCCTTTGTTCCAGCTGCCGCAAGACTTCGATATCGTGCGAAGTTTGGGGATGCCCGGCTGAAGCTCTGCGACAGACATACGGGGCCTTTAAATCCCAAGAGATTGACTTTATATTGAGGAAAAGTCTGTTTCCTCACTTTGACTCCGATACAGCGATACAGCCTCGCAAGCGGCAACAATGTCAACTTTTGGACTACAATGTTGGAGATCACTTACTAGATATCGTTCAGTAGGTTCAAGTACCGGCTGGTATAATTCACCCACCTCGATGAGCACTGGCACCGCACAGAACTCGATTTTCGGCAGCGATCCCAGGCGAACGTGGTGGTTGTGAACAAGTCAGAAACATTCAACCCGACGGGGTCCGACGGCTTGAATGTCCGATTTGTTCCGAATCACGGGATCCTATTGCTCCCTTCTCTTCCCCGCCATTACGCGGAACGGCGGCCAATATCCTGTGAATGAATAGCCAAGTATGAGCTCTCTTGCTTTCTTAGTGACTGAACTCCAGGTGCGAACTTGAGCGTTTCGGATGGGTAGAACCCTAAGTCGGACTGACAGGAAATTACTAGTCTTTGGCCAGCGAAACTCGGAGAAAACACCCAGACATTCGCGAGGTTGGTGCGATGTCAATGGCAAATTTCAGTGTTTGAATAGAACCACAAAGGCAGCAGAAAAATCACTAGCAATCCTTAGAGCTTCCCCCGAGCAAGCGACAGCAAATCTAGCCTCAGGTTCGCCGTCATAGCTCGCATTCTCCGGGAGCTCATAGGCGCCATAGATGGTCCTCAATCCGATGATCTTCTGCGGCCCGTCTTCATGGGATGTGCGACTAAAAACGCCAAAGTCGTCGCCATTTCGCTGGGCTCGCTCCAGCGGTTAATAGCACTGAAGGCCGTTCCGCAATCTGCAGTCGAACTCATCATTAACACTATGAGCGATGCTATGAGTCAAGGCGTCGACATTCAACTTCGAATATTACAGACGCTGCTTTCCTTGGTCACAAATTTCCCCGCAGTGCACGGCGGTCTATTAGGCGAGGCGCGTTACAGCCACTTCAATCCTTTTGCTTTGCTCATTTCTTTGCTGCAGGCACTTCTGTTATGCTTCAAGCTGCAGGAATCCAAGATAGCGGTGGTATCCTCGACCGCAGCTGCCACGCTTCGTCAACTCGTCATGTTCGTGTTCGACAAGATGGTTGACGAGGACCGTCGGGACGACCCCGACAACCGCGCAATGGATCGAGATGAACCTTCCCAACGGGGCCACAAAGTCTCTCGGCCCCTCTGCCCGTGACGCCTTCTCTGTCTTCGAGGACCTGTGTCTCCTCGCCAACTCTGAGAAGCCCAACTTCCTCAAGCTCGAGTTTCTCCACAAGACCTTCGCGCTGGAGCTCATCGAGAGCGTGCTCACCAACTACCACGACCTCTTCCGCAAGGTGTGTTACTGTACACATGTGCTCCCTGGTGTATGCTCACGGCTAGTCCAGCACACAGAGCTGGTGCTGCTCCTCCAGCTGCACCTTTGCCCCCTCCTCCTCAAAGCGCTCTCCGACCGGCCGCTGTTCCCGCTCACTCTGCGCTGCACCCGGGTCGTCTTCCTCCTCCTCAAACAATTCGCGCTCGAGCTCGAGACGGAGGCAGAGATCTTCCTCACGCTGCTCATCAAGATCGTTGGCGAAGACCACTCAGAGCAGTCCGAGCAGGTACCGCGGCCGCAGTGGATGCGCGTTCTCGCGATGGAAATCATGCGGGGGTGCGGCTTGTCTTCATTGTTCGGCGCTAACTCTACTGACGCGTTCTTTACAGACTCTGCAGCGACGCGGAGCTGATGCGCAACGTCTGGGCCCGATACGACGCGCAGCACTCGGGCTCGAACGTGTTCACTGCGCTCATCACCACGCTGAAGCGCCTGGTGACCGAGAAGCCCGCGCTGCTGGGCGTGTCGACGCAGATCTTCGGCGTCGGTGTGCTGCCCGACACCGCCGGCAACGCATCGAATTCGGGGTATGGGCTCGACGTCGCAGGGATGGCCGGGATGGTGGCGACTGCTGCAAGCGCGACGGTTTCGGGCGTGGTCGGTATGATGGGCCCCAGTAGTGGTCTGAGTTTGCAGGGTTCGGCGATGAAGCTGCAGTGGTCTGTAAATTTTCCTCGCAGTATATTCGATTGGCTTACGGCAATTCAGTATTGACCAGCTCGACAAGGCTGACGCGCCTCCCATTCCGGAATCTTACATATACCTTCTTGCCGTACAGTGTATTGTCTCACTATGCGAAGGCTTCGCAGCCTTCACTGGTCCTTTATACAGCAACATCGTGATTCAGCGCCCGCGCGCCGCAGGAGAGGCGGTCATCCGCGCCCCACCCGCACTCGATCTGGCATCCCTACCAGAATCCGACCCATCCACCGCGCAGCTGCGCATCGTATCCGCGATCATCGAGAGCGGATGGCCCGCTCTCCTCGCTGCACTCTCCTTCATCATCGCGACCAACCTCTCCGACGACCTCTTCGTCGAGGTGCTCGCGAGCTACCAAGCGATGACGAACGTCGCCGGCATGCTCGGGCTCACCACCCCGCGCGACGCGTTCTTCACCAGCCTCTCCAAGTTCGCCGTCCCTACGCGCGTTGTCTCGAGCCTGGACCACTCGTACGGCATCGAAGCGCAGACACCGCGCTCTGCCTCGTCGCTGTCCGAGAACTTCGGCTTTTCCGGGCCCGCGCAGCCGCCCGGCCTCTCCGAGCGCAACCTCGCGTGCCTCAAGGTGCTCGTCGCGAGCGCGCTCTTCCTGGCGGGAAGCCTCGGCGAGAGCTGGTTCGGTATCCTGGAGGCGCTGCAGAACGCGGACTATGTGCTCACGTCCAAGGCGGGCGGCGCGGGGACGAAGCGGGCGGTGGCGGGGACTGGGAGCCGCTCGGTGTCGGGCGGGAGCGGTGGTGGGGGGACAGGGGCGCGGCATGCGCTACTATCGGATTTGGAACCGGAGGCGCTGCAGGGCGCCATCCAGCGCCTGTTTGACGCGTCCAAAAACCTCGAAGACGACGCTTTCCGGCATTTCATCAATGCGCTGTGTAAGCTCAGCGCGGAGATGGTGGGGATGCAGACGGATGGGGAGAGCCAGATCGTAGATGCTTCGGAGCGGGATAGCTTGGAGGACACGGCGACGCTGACACCGAAGGTCGAGGCCGCCCACCGCAGGCGGGTCAGTGGCATTCACCTTCCTCGGACTCTGGTATGTATCCTTCCTCTCTCATCCGTTTTGGATCGCTCACGCTTTGTTTCCAGCGTTCGGGAGACTTTGGCATTAACAAACTCGGAGGCGTGGCCCTCCTCAATATTTACCGGCTCATATATCGCTCCCCGGACGTCGCCTGGGACACTACTACTAACCATCTCCTCTCCATCATCTGCCTCCCATACGCCCCGCAGTCTATCCGTGTACAGGCCGCGCGGGTGCTCGACGAGATTCTCGTCATCGTGCCGCGGAATATCTCGACCACCGGCGATCTCCAGGCGCAGGTGCAGAAGCGCGTCCTCGCCGTCCTCGCCCAGCAAGTCGTTCCCGACTACTCCTCTATCGGCGGGAACTCGAGCACCACCACGAGCGTCGAGCTGCGACGGATGGGTTTGGAGACACTGCATCAGATTCTGGAGGCATCGGGGCACACGCTTGTTGTTGGGTGGGAAACGATATTCGAGATGCTTGCGAGCGTATGCAAGCCCCTCCCACCCCCGCCAAGCGCATCGTTGGACTCAGTCTCGGAGTTGAGCTCGCCGTCCTCGCCGGTGCTTCGCACGAAGCCCATGGCCTTGGGCTTGGGAAATCCCAGCGAGAAGAGCTACACTGCGCTCGTCAAGATTGCCTTCCAGTCGTTGACCTTGGTCTGCGATTCCGTCTCATCCCTCTCACCTGCCCATCTCCGCCTCTGTATCAGCACCCTCGCGCAGTTTGGCCGCCAAGCAGACACCAACATCGCCTTGACCGCCGCTGCGAGCTTGCTATGGAGTGTTTCGGACGCCATCCAGTCGAAGCGCAAGAACGCCGAGGAGGAGCCGGAGTACAATTCCCTGTGGATGTTCCTGCTGCTCGAGGTGCTGGGCTTGTGTACAGATACGCGACCGGAAGTACGAGACGGCGCGATTCAAACGCTGTTCCGCACGATGCAACTGTACGGCGCGACCCTGAGCCAAGCGACGTGGGACCAGTGCATCTGGAAAGTGACGTTCCCCCTCCTCGACTCGCTCACAGTGGAAATTCGGCGGTTCGCTCTTGCTTCCCCGTCACGCACCCTGGATGCGGCGCCGATGACGACGGCGACGATTCCCCCTGAGCAGGCATGGGACGACTCGAAGACCCTCGCGCTGCAGTCGATCGGGTCCATATTCCACGACTTCCTCTCGTCTAAGATCATTCATCTGGACTCGTTCGTCACAGCCTGGGACGTATTCGTCAATCACATCCAGGATACTGTGTTGCTCGACAACCGCTCCATTAGCCCGCCGGCTTTGCGGAGCTTGGAGAAAGCTGTCAAGGCCTCATCTAGCGCCTCCGCCGACGCCAAAGCGAAAGTCACGGAGATATGGGAGCGGGTCTGGACGATGGCCGACAGTGTGGGCGACGCAATAGTGCGAAGAGGGAAGGCGGCCACTACCAACACAACGCCGTCGGAGAGTCCCCATAAGCCCTTCACCCAGGACAGCCTGGTGGCTTTCTTGGATGTCATACGGTGTACGAGGGGTACTAGTCGTGCGCTCGACGGGGCGGAGTGGCCTCTAGAGCGACTCACACGTCTCATGACCATTCTGAAGGGTCGGTAGGCATCCCAATTGCGTCGTGGCGATGCTCATAATTTTTCAGGTATTCTCACATATCCAAACTCGCCGGATTATAGACCGGACATAGATCAATTGCCTCCTGTCCAGGTATGAGGTGCTGTTTTAGGGAGGCTTCACTACTGATGTCATTTCAGGCCAGCGTCCTCGAGACCATTGCCGACATCGATCTTTCAGCGGCTGGCTGTCCGTCTCTCGTTATGCGG
This sequence comes from Mycena olivaceomarginata, assembly GCA_029378375.1. Lineage (NCBI taxonomy): Eukaryota > Fungi > Basidiomycota > Agaricomycetes > Agaricales > Mycenaceae > Mycena > Mycena olivaceomarginata. Next base: position 45,192 of record JARKIC010001177.1, on the reverse strand, counting down.
GATCTCTCAGAGTTCGCAACACTTCCTTTCCTTGCGGCGTTTGATGTGCCCGCAATCCCCAAAACTCAAACACCGCCGAAGCGTATCACCTACATCGCGCTCGCGAAGAAGGTCATGCCGATGTTGGTGGATCTGTTCTTGCGATTCAAGGAACGGGAGGAGATATTTGTAGATGGGACGATCGAGGCTGTGCTTTCGGTATGTCTTTTCATTCCTCTCATACAGGTGATACTCATCCACGTTTTCAGGCGTACTCGATCCCCGTCAAGCTGAAATACGATTGTCCTCCCGCTTCTAAGTTTGGTCACGATCTTCCGCTATGGAAGACCGCGACATCGAACTTCTTGAAAATTGTGAAAGAATGTGTTCTACCAATGCAGACATTGGGCAGTGGTGAGTCTGCACCGGCCCCGAACTTGACTATTTCCTCATAATTCGATTTGCAGTCGTTCCGGACGAGCACATCGAAGGTATATGGAGACAGGTGCTTGATGTCTTCAGAGGCGGAATCCTTGCCGACTGGTAAGCGCGACTCACCGTTTTCTGTCTCGGCTCACTCTCTCCTCCAGTTCAGCCACGGAGGCCTTCCCTCTTGAGAAGCAGGAAGAGGAAGAAAACTTCGATCTCGCCCTGATTGGTGCTTTGGAAATCGACGTCGTTCCTCACCTCGGAGAGAAGCGCGTGCCTGATGCACTGGTCGGCCAGCTCGCAAAGGCTCTCCAACAAGGAAGTCGGTTGTATGAAAGCGAGTTGAGCTCCAATCCTCACTCCCCAGTCTCTTCGTCTGGATCGCGAGAATTTGAGAAGATCGAGATGGACGGGCAGTACGATGGAAGCACGCAATCCGGTGCTCTCGTACCGCGAGAGCGCTTTTCGTACTGGTGCTTCGACCTGCTCTTCTTAATATGCTCCAATACGACCAAAGGTATGAATAGTTGCCGTTCCGGATACTCTGATCTCACTTGGTTGTGTTTCCCAGATCAGGAGCCATCTCGACGGAGACTGGCGGCTTTGAGTCTTCCATCGCTGCTTACTCGATGCCGGACTGTCATGATGGGATACGTCGCAGATGAAGCGTTGCGCGGGAATTTACCTTTCCCCCGGGCCCGGGAGGATGAGCTACTCTACGTGCTGCGCAAGCTACTTGAGCTACGGCTCTGGCCTGGATCTTTATGGGCAGCCATGTCCGAGGAGCCATCATCCTTTGCTGTCGAGCAACCTGGTAAGCAAATCGTTGACTTGCAGGACAATGGTATTGACAAGTACTCCAGCTATCGACGCGTCACTGAGCCCATCACTCCTTATAGCCGATGCGGTGAAGCGGTCATCGATCGCTCATCTATTCCACTTTTATCCCGTGCTTTGCGAAATCGCGTCTACCCCGCGCAAGACTCCGTCAACGTGGGTTTTGCCGCGAGCCGCTGACAAGGATTCTTCGTCGGAGGGTGCCGAAGCGATAGAATTAGATGCACGAGTACTTGCTAGAGAGTGTTTGAAGGAGGTGGGAAAAGAGATGGGTGTGCGTCAGTAACGCGAGGATCATGTTGTACCCTATATACTTACTTTTAATCTGCATTTCGTTCAGTGGAGTTCTTGTACAAGATCGAGGTATGGCTTCTTCAGGCTCGTCATCAGATTTGACCAGAGAACCTTAGAAGCTCATGGCCATCAATTTGAACAAGGCTTTCTTGTTCTTGCGTGATAAAGATTCAATCTTGTTCGGAACGCTTGTTTTGTAGAGGTCAGACGTTACTATTCTCAAAAAGTCCCGACCCCACCGCTCTCTGACAGTACAGAGTTTAAATGTTCATTGACAAATACTTGGTACATATATGATGATACGTTGTAATCAAACAAACCCACCGGCACTCTACTCTGTCGCGACCAATATTATGGGCTTTCCAGCGGCCTCGTTGCCCCCTTCCTTCAATACGTCAGCCAGTGCGGCCGGACCATTCTCGAGACCCTCGGTAATATGCTCTTTCGCCGTTATTTTGCCCGCTGCCACCAGAGCGGGCATTTCCGTATAGAATCTCGGGGCCAGACGAGGCGCGAGGTCAGGAACTAGGAACCCTTCGATCCTGAGACGTTTCTTGAAAATCATACTCGTGTTCTGGTCGAGCCACGAAATTATTTTCAAGATTGAGTTAAGAAAAATGAACCCCGCTTGCCTTGATCCCGTATCGCGCCTCCGGAGCGACAGTGTATTCAGATATAGAACCGCACATCTGAGGGTGCAATAAATACTTGTTAAATGTTGAAAAAGAGCGTGCGCGATGCTTACGACGAGACGTGCGTGAAGACGCGAATACTCGATGGCGGCTTCGAAGGTCTCGCCGCCGACATTATCCCAATATATATCCTGGTACATTCAGCGCACCATCTGGGAACAAAGATAAACTCGTTTACCAACGGACCGTGCTCTTTCAAAACTTCAACAATCGACGTAGTCTTGTAGTTGAAGGCAACATCCGCTCCAAGTGACCGCATGTACTCCACCTTCGAGTCTGCTCCGGCTGAGGCGATTACTTTCAACCTGATAGTTTTGGATCGGATTAAGTTTGGCGACATGAATATTCGACCATACCCTTTGGCTTTCGCAAGTTGAACGACAACACTGAAAGGGATGTTCAAGTCTGACTCGATACTCAATATATGAACATACATTCCAACCGCCGACGCGCCTGATGATACGTAGATGGTTTCCCCCTGCTTTGTTCAGTACGACTTGCGAAGAGCAATGGAACTGTGTTACCGGTTTCGCATCGGCACATCCTTCGAAACCGCAAAATGCCGTGAGCCCAGGGGCACCGAGGACAGTGAAATAACGAGACCACGGGAAAGCTCCCTTGGGATCTGGGACGACCTGCAGGGACAGCGCATCGACATCGAATGTGTAATCAGGCGCCGCTGCCGGATTATACTTCGCCCGCCCTGGTTGAAAATCAACTTCAGTCATCAATTGCAGTTGAAAATTGGAATCACCCTCAATATAGGGCTGGACAGTGTACACTTCCCACGTAGTGAGGCCATACAAGTGGTCCTGTGCACAAAGAAGGTTGATGTGAAAGTATCGAACTTAAGAAGTGGTACAAACCCCGGGGTTGATTCCTGTAGCCAATTTCAACCGGCAAATGAAACCGAGGAAGTGCCGCGCTTACCTTCTTTCTCGGACCTCAATACAACCACAAGCCCGAAACTCACTAGCCTGCAAAGGGGGGATCAGACAGAGGTTGATGCAGGAATTCTCTAGACTCACGGCTCTCCCAAGACAGCATGTGTAGAATAACTGGCGACACAGAGATCGCGCATCCTTTCACGCATAAAGGGCTCGGGGCTGTGTGAGATCCTCAGGTCCTGAATCTGCAGAAATACGCTGATAATCCTGACCTCAACATCAAAGTTTTCGTCAAGAAACCGCCATTGAGAGGCACGCCATCCAGATCGATTGAATGGGATCGCTCAAACACGACATGTTCTCCTGGAACGGGGACGCCAGTGCCAGGCCGTTTCGCAAATACGACGCGAGGGTTTTTGGTGAGCATGGTTCAGGAAGATAATGCGGGCGCCCACGATTGCGGAACCGACGCCGCTTCGAAAGTCGTCGAAGTGTGACCATGAGGTAGTACATATGGCACACGCGGATAAAATCAGAAACAGACGAAAGAAGTTTGCTGAAGGCGCGGGAACAACGAGTGCATTCATGGTTTCGCCGTGCGTCAACGTCAGGCGAGATATGTCTGCACCAATTGAATCGGAGAAATAATTGCGTGCAGATCTCACTGGCATTCGGGATTGACAGGATATTGGGCGGGTGTTGTCATTTTCAATGTGAGGTGGCGGAACAGAAGGAGCAATCGACGGCGTGGGATAAATCATCAAAGGGACGGAAACTTGAATATCCGGATTTGAGGATCACATGCGACCGCGTTTGAACTAAGTTCTGAAAAAGTTGAAAAACAAATAGGAATGTAATGTCTGGCTATAGGAAGAATAGAAACGAGGACTTCTTCCCTACAGAGAGCAAACGACAATGGTGGTATCGTCAACACGCCGGCCATATTCCCCACTGATTATCTTCTCGTAAAGATTGCTACCTGAGCCCTGCAGTGCATCCCACAAGACGTCCATGGCCATGTTTCCTGTGTCACTACTGACAAAGGCAGCGGAACACCAGAGAGGTGCGGCTTCAGACAGCAGGCGCACATTTTTGGTCGTGGAGCAAAGATTGAACAGGCCGTCAGAGGCCATAATTAAAACGTGCCGGCGGGGAGCTGATCCAGAGTCCCGGGGAGGGAGATGTACGACATCCGCGAGGTTGGAAAGATATGGGGGTGTGATATTACGCACGGCGAGACCTTTCAGGTCGTAATTCGGATGCATTGGAGGCAGAGACAGCGGGGCGACGCGCTCGGTATAGACAGCCGGAAGTTTGAACAGCATATCGCCCATGGCTGAAGTTGCTGGTTCAGAACAATATTTGACGCGCAGAATTCACTTGCCTCGGGTCACGGCAATGAGCCCCAACGTCCTCTGGGTTGCAGTATTGACGCACTCGGCCTCGTCCCGATGTTCAGCCCGGATACGTGCGATCTCATTTTCATTGGCACAATTATGACGCGCGCTCAAAATTGCTGTTTCCCATCCTTTCTCGGTTTCAGTCCCAAACACTGGTTTGGTTCACAGAATCAGTGTTTATTGTACCCTGCTTGTACAAAGAACATACCTGCGTCGCAGTCACCGAGGCTCGCCACATGAATCGATTCCCCAGGATCAATGAGTGCAACCAAGGCAGTTGTACCAGTCCGCGCCCGAAGAACCTCGACGCGGGAGTTCCCTTCGGGTGATTCTGGATCCCGAATCGCATTCCGGATGTCGTCGTTCGAAAGCACAGAAATATCGCCTGGGAACAGGGACACAAAATCTCTCTGGATACGTAATCCAGATCACGTATGCAGGTCTGCAATATTTCCTCCAAGGACGTGTCGGAGATATCCTCGACGCGTAGCCGGGAGATGGAGGTCTTGATGACACCAGGAAGAGTGGCGAGCACGAATTCGACAGCCTCTGTCCCAGCGCCGTGCCCTGCCGGTGAATATTGAATGAATAAGATAACGAAACAGGTGCGTACTCATACCGTCAAATATGGCGAGCATCTTCCAGGCTCCGTTCTGGCTCGACCACTCTTCGACATGGTAACGGTCTTCGTTTGATCCGCCACTGGTGGGCTGAAAACTCAGAACATGGGCACCCGAAGTGATACCAGGAGATGAGTTCTTGACAAGACTGAGCAGAAATCCATATTATGTAGTGAGAAGAAGAGAAGACCACACAGCCTTACAAGTTTGATAGGAAACGTGACTTGAGTTGGGTTTGGATTCACCCGACTCCAAATCGGTGTATCCGAGGGGTGCGCGGAAGCAACAGATATTCGGATGAGCTCCGGAGCCACGGGTCGAATAAATTGGCGTGAAGGGCCAGACATATTTCGAAATGTTCCCCCAGTTCCCAGGCTTGTGGGTCCAAGGTTCACCACGTGCAAGTTCTGATGCAGGCGCGGGTTGAGCGCTGGCATGTTTTTCGACCAAAATTCATCTTCTGTCGAGTTGATACATAACCGACAGTAAGATGCAATTATTGGATTTCAACCACGGTCAAGTTCAGAGGAGGTTGGTTTCAACTGGGCTGTTTTATTTCGACCAGAAACACAGTGATGCCTGTTTCGAGGACCAAATCAGGTGGGTCCGTAGAACTGGTGCCCAAACCCCAAACAGTCATGAAATGAAGGCTTTCTTACGGTCATCAAAGGGCCGTCGCCCCAATTTGTTAGCAGCCTCATAGCCGCGTTAACGATTTATTCCCGCGTGAATGTTTTCCAGATTTTTCACTGCAGTTTTCCTCTATGAGTCAAGGCATCTCGCCCCATACTGCAACACCATCAGTCTTCCATTACAATGTACACGCCGTCTTCCATTTCAGCGTACACACTGCATTTAACGCCAGAGTGACGCCCAGACATCTTGACCGGTTACCAATTTGACCCAGGGGCCTGAATTATGTGGGTCCGATTGTGAACACAGGTGACTCTCTCCATTTTCTTTTTCAAATACCTCCGAAATGCCCGGAAAAGGTGTGCATAGGATGGAACAAGTGATGTAGGCGCCTCTGTGTGGCCATGAAGTGCCTGTTCCCATTTTCAAAGCAGCGTTCATGATGTGCTCTGACTACGTTTTCCCAAGAGTAACCAGTTTTTGAGAGGTTCGTGTAGTGAGGCACGAACGGAGCGAGCCGGGGTTTCGAGCCGGACCGGCCCGCAACAAGACCGAAGCAAACAGATGCAACAATAGTTGATCTTTGCTTCGCGCGTTGTCGTTCTGAAGACACGGCGTCTTGTTCGGGCGCTCTCCTCCCCGTTCTTCTCGGTTTTTTGAGACAAGGCCGCAGGAGTTTACTCCAGTCACCTTTCGAGACGAAGCAAGGGCGAAGCACACTCAGCGTGCAAAGAGCCGTCGACATGGCGTCACGCAAGAAAACTGCGGCATCTACGTCTGCGGCACATCGCACAGAACGAGGAGGCCACGCAAGATCCCGGAGCGGAGTTCGACGACGCGCTAGGCGAGCTCGAGACACAAACCACGCGCATCACGACAGCACAGAAAGGAAAAGGTGTAGCAGTGGAGTCCTCGCCAGCACCAGCCCCAGAACAGGACGATGGCATGAACTTGGACGAGGACGACATACGCCAGCGGGACGAAATCCAACGAAACACGGCGATCAACGGCGAAGACAGCGACGATCCCGCGGAAGCAGATGGAGCAGAACACGGAGAGTCATCCCCAGCGAAGGAGGCAGCGTCTCGCCAAGTGAAGTCCGTTTACAAGTCGCGGCGTCTTCGAGAGCAGGAGGAGAGAAGAGCAGACGAGCACAAGAAGAAGCTGGAGAGGGAGTTGGCCGAGAGGATGCGCATCCACGACGAGAAGCTGGCGAGATCCAGAGAGCGAGGCGAGGAGCGTCTGCGGGAGATAGAAAGGGAATTCGACAGCCCACCGCGAGCAGCAGCGAGCACTTCAAATTGCAAACCGGCGCCGAAAACGAGAGCACAGGCAGCTACAGAGGCTCAAAAGCCAGCAGCCGCGCCCAAACACCAGAACACGTCGACACCAGGCCGTACGACGGAAGGCGCCAAAGTTACGAGAAAGGAGGCGGAAAACCTAGTCGGGACACTTAACCACTGCGCCCTCGTCGTTCCCCAAGGACGTTCCCATCTCGTTTCACTATACCGCTTCACGGCACTGTTCAACAGGACGTGCAGCCCGTTCGTTAAGCTGACGGTGGAACAAAACGAGGCAAAAGATGCGGACTGGTGGCGTCGGGAGCTGTCGGTACCATCAGTATCCCTGCATATACGAGAACCACCGCCAATGCAGGATGACGAGATTTTCGTGGACGCGTCCACGAGCTGGGGTATCGGTTTGACATACCGCGGAAAATGGCTGGTGTGGAAATATAAGGAGGGCTGGTTTTCCGAAGGCAGATGCATCGGCTGGGGAGAAATGGTGGCGATCGAACTCGCGCTACGGACACTCATAGCATCGAAGGTGTCGAACGCGCATCTCCACCTTCGGTCGGACAACCAAGGCGTGATCGGGGCGCTGGCTGCGGGCAAATCATACAATGCACAAGAAAACGCGATTCTTCAACAGATCTTGCGGCTCTATCACGAACACTCAATATGGTTCACGATAACATATATCCCATCGAAACAGAACCCAGCAGATCCGGCGTCGCGTGGAGAGTTGGCATCGAAGCGGCTGATAATCGGTAGCCCACCGAAAATACCTTTCCACTTACAGCCGTTCATAAACCATAGCATACAGCCTAAAGATCTGTGGTATTAGAACAGTAGTAGTACTTTAGTTGCAATTGAATGAATTTCTTGACAGAACGGACGATCACATGACAAGAAATCAACTTGACATTGTACTACCATATGCCCGTCAACGCAACGACGAGAGCGGCTGCGAAGCGGTGAAACGGTGCACTTCTTATATGACTAGGAATAGCTAATTGATAGGTATTGCGAACAAACACCCAAAACAACCAACCACAACCAATCTACCTCCAAAGATCCAAGTGCTTCTCTTTGTGAGTTCGGGTCCGGGCCGTAGTATGCGACCAGCAGGCTTGAACAAACACAAGTTTGATTTATAGGCTTCTAACAACACACTCTACAACGTACTAGCAATATGCAACCGCCAACAACAACACTGCTAGGAACCTAGGGATGGTCCGGGGGGTGTGTTTTATATGGGGGGTGGATACAAGATGGCTGGACCGTTAGGTCGAGAACACCAGGGCAGAGTATGTAGGTTTGTGAAAATCCTCGCTAAGGGCGCACCCGAAGACTACTGAGGCTAACAACAAGGGACTTCAATCCTCAAACGGCAAGGCAAGTTGGGGGCGTCCCAGAAGAGTCCTTGTACCGTCGACCTATTCCTTAACCAAGAACAGGAACCTTTCCGCTTTTATCGGCACTAGCTCACTACAAGCGTCCAGCTAGCGACCCAACACACTACGACAGAGCTTACGTCTATATCGGGGTGAAGGCGAAGTAACTGACAAGTTATAGCCAAACTAGAGGTGGGGGCACCTAGTCCGTCTTCTTCTTAGTGGGCTCAAGCCAACACACAATCCACCTAACAAGCGATCCAACACACTACGGCAGAGCTTCCGTCTTGTCGGGGTGAAGGCAAAGTCAATAGCGCAAACTGCAGCTGGGTCTCGAAGAGAACACCCTTATTTTATATGTGGAGGTCTAGGACCAACAACACGAAATCCTCAACTTAGTCACTCGATGTTTCCAGAGTCCACAGTCTACTGATTCCAATATAAAGACTACTACAAGTGAAGTTCGGTATCAACCTCCACTAGCAGCCTGAGAGCACCAGCACCAGCTTCGTCCAAAGTCTGGGGCGTAATGTTCTTCGACCCTAGTCTGCTCTGCGCTCCCTTTTATACTACTAGGTTCAAGATACATGTGAAAAGCGAGCTGAATAATACAATAAGCAATATTAGATGAAAAGAAATACGGTCAGCCAATGAGACGACTGCCGTTTGGTTTTGGGACAGGTTTGGTATGTGCCAGGTCAGCCTCGCTGACCGGCTAGTGTTCGACCGTGGGTATATCAACTGATCCTCAGCCCTCCGTCTATGCCGAGCACCACTTCTGGACCAACCGGTGAAGTAACCGGTGGCCTAGGTCATCTCTACTCTGTCAGAGCGTCGATCTATTACATCTAGGCGACGCCGCGTTGCGACCAACATCAAATGGTCATAGTTCGTTTGTCAGGACGTCGATCAACCCTCCGGGCATCGGTGCGGACTGTACGATCGTCCCTAGCTCCGTTCCAATAGCCTGCTTGCTATTCTGTTCGTCCTAGCTGCCCAGATCGGGCCCTAGTCTCGTGTTGTCTCATCTCTGGTGTCGTGTTATGTCTTTGTCAAAGCCCTAGCCGGTCGCTAGTCGGGTTATTCCGCCTATCGCCGTCCTAGTCGCTTATCTAGAGATTAGATAGTACCACCGGATCTCGCACCGAGCTTCCTAGCTCAAGGCGCGGCCCCTAGTTGCACCTCCATCGTAGATATCCGTCTGCTAGATCATCGCTAGCTCCCTCGCAAGCCATCTCTGGACTACTAGAGTCTCCTAGGTCATGTCTCATGAATGTATAGGCGGTGGTTTAATCCCTGGTTGTTTGTACACTCGACTAGCAGCTAGCGCGTCACACTAGTGTAGCCTCGTGCTACAGTCAGCAGTTAGGGCTCGCTCTGACTCTCCTTTATATCACCTAACAAGTGGTCTGTGTACTAGCTAGGATGCTAGTAACGACAGAAGTGCTAGTTGCTCCCCGTTGTATAAATACTGGTCATAGGAAATCGCAAAAATAGCCCTAGATGCCGCACATTTATGTTACGCCGTTTCAGCGGGTTCTACAGCGCAAAGCACTACAGGCTCAGGCAACACAACCGAACTACGGAAGGCGCACGAGCAGGAGAGGAATACACGGTGTTCCGTTAAAAGCAGACGCGAAGGCGAAGATCCAACACGCGCTGGAGCACGCCTGGGCCGACTTGACGATCGAGAAGTATGGCCAGAGCTTAGAGGCGTACCAACAGTTTTGCGACACACAAGAGGTCCCGGCACCACACAGACTCCCAGCGAGCGAAGAGCTACTGTGCGCGTTTGCAGCGGCACGGGTGGGGGAAATCGCAGGCGGCACGGCGAGGAGCGTGGTAGCGGCGGTGAAAGCGTGGCACATCATCCACGACGCACCGTGGAAGGGGGGCCTACGGCTACGCTACACGTTGAAGGGCGTCGAGAAACTGGCGCCGTTCAGCTCAGCACGCGAGGAACGTCCGCCAGTGACAAAGGAGATGTTAAACCAGTTGGAGAGGGACTTAGACCTATCCAGCCCGGAGGACGCAGCAGTATTCGCAGCGGCGTGCGGGGCATTCTGGGGCCAGATACGCTTAGGAGAGATCCTGTCGGATACACAGGGAACTTATTTCGAGGGCAGAATTCCTCTCGGCGCGGACTTCGGCCAACCAGCGACACCAGCGGGCACTCGGGTACTGAGACTGCCGTGGACGAAAACGAAGGGCGCCAAAGGAGACAGTGCCATCCTCTGCCGCCAAAACTCAGCTACAGACCCGGTTAACGCCATTGCGAACCATGTCAACGTCAACGGCATCCCGCCCGACCAGCCTCTCTTTTCATTCCGCAACGACAAGGGCAACCTCGTGTGTTTATCACGCCGGAAATTCCTGAAAAGGTGCAACGAGGTGTGGAAGAAACACGGGATCCCCTCGTTTACAGGACACAGCTTCCGAATCGGAGGCACAACGCACCTCCTCATTGCGGGCGGTAATCCGGACGTCGTACAGGCGATGGGCAGGTGGAATTCAGACGCATTCTTAATTTACTGGCACCGTTTGGACATTCTAGCTCCATTACACGCTGAATTTCTAGTTTTGTAGTACATACTTCTAATACAAAAATTTCCCCTCCCTGCCGGAGGCCCGCGTTTGGGGGTTCCGTTGCGCGCGCGCTCGGGGGCGGGCCTTTGGCTCGTCGGTTGGGTTCGCTCAACGCGCGCCCGCTCGCCCGAACGTGGCGGTCTCCGAAAAAGGAGCCCACCCGTCCGGTCCCCCCAAACACTGGCAGATCCTTCATATATGAAGGATCGTACCATACTCACCTCCACCCGAGGTCCGACAAGCGCGAAATCCCAATTCTTCGCGGCATATTTGTTTGACCTTCAAGTCATCAAGGAAAGACCTGCCGGCCAAGTACACACACCATCATTTTTCCATTATAATCACTGACAGCTGGAGTCAAGAGGAACACACTGGACACCTGGTGGTGCTCGGACCTCTTTACCGATTACCAATCCGACTCAGAAACTTATAAAAGATCTTCGAAATGTGCGGAGTTTTTCAGGTCCACACTGAATCTACTTCTCTTAACATTCTCCTCGCCAATACGTCCACTATGGTCGGTTCTTTAGCTTACTTGACACCATCCAGCCCTGACCGTTATCCAGTCAACTACCGTCACCGTTGTCTCCACCGTTGCCCAAGGCCCCGCCACATACAAGATCATGTTGAAGGGATGCTGCTGCAGCGAACAAGACCATATGTTCCTCTGCAATTGCAGGAAACCGTTACTTGCCTCTCCTCAACTTTAGGATTTCGAAAACTCTATTGTTGAATCCCAAGGCGATGAAGCAAAGACAGACATCGAGACCGAAGGCGCCAATGACTGCTGTGCGCCCGGCGAGTGAGCAACCAAGTAACGATGTGTTGTTGACCGGACCCTGACTCCCTTTCAGACCCAAGGACGGAGGGTGTCAGTGCACGCTTCCGTGCAGGTGCAGTCCGAAGTGCAACTGCTAGCATCCAAAAAAATCAACTTACTTCTGTACAGTAGCTACAACTGTTCCAATTTATGAGCCCAACTGTTCCGTGAAATGAAAGCGATCCCAGAGCAAGGATAAAAGGTTGTACATTATTCAGTAAACCCAGTTTGGCATTGGAACAAGTTTTGACTTGCCCGTGAGCTGAATGGAGTTGAACCGTGGGTGACCGATATTACATCGGCATCGCGTGACGTCACGATCACAAACGCGTCTTAGTTTTTGCCACTCACCTGCAACGCGATACAACGTGACTATGGCCATTTCTTCCTCGTCAATCATTGATTTGGCGCTCCCTATTCACGAACGCGACGTTTTTGGCATCCAAGACCAAGTCGTAGGCATTGACCCATTGCTTGTCTTCAGGTCTTCAAAGGCTTGTCAATGAAAGTTGTCATATAGCACAACCGTTTGGAATGGACCTGGGGCCTGGGACACGGCCGTCTTAACGAACATCTACAGGAATTCGGTACGTTTCAAGGCCTCTTTGTGATCCTATCCGATACTCAGGTGAACGATCCAGTGGACCCTCAAGGTTTCTTGACGGACGAGGCCATTCTTATATTCCCTCGCAACGATACGATTCAGGAACTCTGGTTCCGTGATGGCGGAGGAAAGCTTGGTGTTCGCCGACCACATATACAAAAGGTTCTATTCCCTTTTTTGCAGTGTCTTGTGGTCAATGTCCCGTTTTCAGTTGTACAAAGGGTGCAAGTCGTTCGAATATCTGGTTCTCACGATCAATCCTGCCAATACAGTTCCTCTCCGGATTCTTACTCTCGAAGTGCCACCGCATCTGGCGCTATGCACCACGTACGGCAAAATCGTCAAAACCTGGGGATTCCTGCCACGCAAAGTCTGCGACGCGAATCAGATTTCGCTTGTCAAACGCGCAAACGAAGCAACTCAAGGAAAGCATCAGGGGCGACCTGCGCTCGGAATGCGGCAGCTACAGGAGGTGGAATGTGTATACCGCAAATGGTCATGGGCTGATTATGTACCGCCCAGCTTCCTCTTCGAAGACTCCGACCGCACGATGACCATGGTCGAACCGGACGAGGAGCCCTCGGATAGAAAGCGAAAATCTCCCGATAGAAGCTCTGCTGCTCGCCACGATTCGGAGCCGAAGCGCCGCCTCCTTTCTTTGGAGCTCCAAGCCCCCGTCAAGGTCGAGATCCGGTTGTTCCCCTCCGTCGATGGCAAAGACGAGAACAACAACGACGACGCCATCAGTGTCGACAGCCACATCTCCGGCGTCGAAGGTGACCCGGAGGAGTTCGTGAAGGCCAGCCGCGCGCGCGGAGACTACGAGGTGGGTCGCAAATGGCTGAAGAAAATGAAGCGGTGGGCGGCGGGGACTTCGGGGGCAAACACTGGAGAGACGCTATTCAATGACGCGCAGATCAATGACGACTGGAGAGAGCGACCGCGGGACGCTTCCAGTCTCGACTTGGACAAGCCCGACTTCCCTGCGAGGTTTCCAAGTCGGACAGCGGTATGAACCTTCATCTATGTCATGTTAGCTACAATATTGATATAATATTACCGCTCGCGCTGAATCCTCAACGACATGTGAACTCATGGGCTTTCTGATCTAGAGTTTAGACATGCGCGAACTCGGGGATCAAGATAGGAGAGTATATTAACTTCTACTGTGTTCGTGGAAGGGTAGGCAGAAGTCCAAAAAGGGCAAGATGTCACATGCAGCTGCCGTTGTTTTTAGCGAATTTGCTTTGGACCGTTGGGCGGGCTCTGTGCCGAGTGCAGAATCTTTCAACTACCGTCAAATTGGCGGGATTGTCTAGTAGGTTCATACCGTTTCTGTTGCGACTTCGAGATAAAACCATTGGGATAAGCAAATAATACAGATTCAACAACCAACTATTCATATAAGATCAGTCCATTATGGAGAAGGCAACTAGGGCGGCATAGCTCGTCCACAGCGAATATATACCAGGAATAACGGCTGAAGCCCGGTTCGAATTTGTAGCGGAAGGAGCAGCAGCAGCAGTCGATGAAATAGGAAGGGACGGAGCGGATGTTGACTGTGATGTCGGAGACACCGACGTTAGGGGAGGGTCAAGATTTGAAGTGGTTGCGCCAGTGACGGTGGCGACACCAGAGGCGCTCAACGAGGAAACTGAGACGCTGTTGAGATTACACTGAGAGGCGAACTCTGTTCCACGGATCAAACAAACGTTGAATAAACTGCAAAGAAATTCGTACGATTGAGGATATCTTGTCCATCGACAATAGCGGTATCGCTATGGTTAAAAGAGGTTACGCAATTGACGCATGAAAGCACGGCGGCGTCGTGCGCTGGTGTGCATAGACATTGGAAGGTCATGCAAGTCTGCGATTGGCGTCAATGTCAGCGAGAGTTATCGTGCTGAAGACACGTACATTGGCATTGTCGACGACGGAGCTACACGCGGCCTGGCATTGCGTCGGAATCTGGCTTGGATCAAAGGGACCGGGCGACGACTGGCGTAGAAAGAGTAGTTGTCTCAGTGGATTGCCGGCTATCCCTGGTTATTAGCATGGAAGAGACTCCATATAGCCAGTGCGACCTTCAACTAGTGCGAGCAGAGCCAAACCCAGGACATAGGACACAAACATCTGAGTCGTTGATGAGGTTCGGAGCAAGTGCTGCCGAAGTGCCTGAGATCGCAATACGTCGGAGTAGCAGGGATGATGGCGGATGATGGACTGATGGCGGATGATGGCGGATTCCCACGCCAAGACTCCTTGCACGAAATTCCTTGCAGCCACTATTTCACGTAGATCTTGTTGCAATATTATCCGTGCAAGGGTCTTCCTGCAAGTAAACCTCTGCAACCACACTCCTGCAACACAAATATTCAGTTCCCTGCACACAATTGCCTGCAGCAAAAGCCGTTCAAAGAGATTCTTGCAAGCAACTTCGTGAAGTGGGCTTTCTTCCACAATGCCTCCATGCATTTTATTGAAGGGAATTCAATGCATGGAATATCTTGCACTCACATACTTGCAATGTCTTTTATGCAACAAATCTCCTTATTTGGAGGTTATCTTCTTTCCGCCATGCCCGTCCTTGCTGGTGAGATTTTACAACGCCTGCAAGCTCATCCCTCTTTGCTCGAGAACTTGGAATTCAATCAAGTCAACCGCTTCTTACGCTTTACAACACATCTCTGGGCTGAGATTATCAGCAAAAAGGGTGTAGCACCTACTGTTCTTCCGTCTCATGTCTCCAGCTTCCTATCTGCGGTTTTGGACCTTTCTTCGGAAAATATTTCCCTGTGCTGGCTCGCATTTGGGGATATTGCAGGCAGAATATTGGAAGAACCCGAGCCATTGAAGGACGAGGATTGCTTTCGACTTCATGGACAAGACTATCAAATTGGTAAATCAACCCTAGCATCGGGATTTGCAAGAAATTGACAGCCCTTAGGTGCTGAAACATTACGACCCCCGGTAGAAAAATGTATCCGGATAGAATGCCAACACAGGTCCCTGACAGATGCCAGCATTACCGAAGCTCGTCTGTATACACTTCACAGAGGCATTCTTCCGGTTTTCTCTCAGTCTCTGTATTGCCGGGGTAAGAACTTAGCTCCCAGTTATTGTGGCCTCTGATATTGACTGTTTTTGAGGGTGCAAGACCAGATATCATCCAAACTATTTAGTTCAGAATGCGGAATCTCCTGATTCCGTTCGAGAATATTACACCAGCACTGTTCCCAAATTCATCCACGTCACTACTGCAAGCTTTTTTGAAGACAAACTGTGTGTTTATTTCGAGATGCAAATGTGTATGACACAGTAAGTGCTTGTCGTCGCTAGATTGACAATGACTTATTCTCATATCAAGCTCATCTGCTGACGGTATTGCTCGAATCTACAATCTTGCACTCAATGACTCTGAGGTGGCAATTACCTCCCGTCTTCAGCAGTTATTAGAAGGAGACCTTGTCTTGAACGCCTTTTTTTATCACGCCATTCTTCGGGACAAAACAAGACGCCGTGAAATACTCTTCCTTCCACATCATGGTGAGAATAAGAACAGACTCGACAGAGCAATGGCAGAACGGAACTACCGTTACACGGGCACTGGCCAGCCAATGTGGAGCCACCTTTGTAACAAGTGTATGTCTTTCTTCAAGGGCGAAGATGGGCAGTGGTGTAAGGAACACAGCTTTGTCTTCCACGACTTTAGCTAACTTATAGTCCTACTAGACCAGGTCACTGCTGGTGTTCACGACGGGGTTACTGTACGCCATCTAGCTTGTGGAGTGCATGACTGCACAGAGCCTCTGATCAACCAGCGGGCGAGGTTCTGTATTCAGCACAGTCACCTCAATGAAGTGTGTTATATCAAAGGATGCGTTGAAGCCAATGAAACCGGCTTCAATACTTGTGGGGATCCGGCTCACAGGGCGCATGAGATAGCTTCTGAGGAGCGTCATAAAGCTATGTTCCAGCTCCGCAGTCGCCTCAAGAAGGCTGGTTACGACCAAGTCGGCCAATGAACCCGAGTTTGGTCCTACCGAACATTCATCCAAGATAAAGGGAAAGAATTCCCGGCACTGGACCAACAACGAACAGCTTTTCGTTCGCTGTTGTGGAGTAATCATTTCCCGGGCCACTTTCTTTGGCTCTGAGGGGATTACTGGGGTTTCGGTGCAACTTTCCCTCTATCTATCTACCGTTTCAAACATAGCTGACTCCACCTTCAAAGGCGTTCCTTAAAGCAACATTTCCCCAAGAGTTTCCAGGATCCATGCCTTCTTACATATTTTACGACAACAACTGCTCTTTCGTCAAACATCTGAAGGCCGCTGGTGATCACTATTTCGACAACGTTGGTCTCCCTGTTGATGTTTGGCATTTCCAATGCAAGCATAAAGAGGGGGACAACTTCTGTCAAATCCATTGTAACCCTGCACGATTTAAAGAACTTATCGGTCAGGATGGCAAGACCTGGATTTTCAATTCATCCGCTGCCGAACAGAGCAATGCTTGGTTCGGCAAATTCCAGAATGTCGTCCAAGAAATGGCTGTCCTCAGGTAAGCTTTTGCAGGTTTCAATGATCTGACTTGACTCAAGACGTCGGATAGATACAATTTTTTTCTAGACGAGATGATAGCCATTCACAATGAATATGTCGTCAAGGAGCTGGAAAGGAAGGGCCAAAGTCCACATTTGGTCCCTGAACATGTGTTGCGAACACCAACTACTTTGTATTCTCCCTCAACGACTTTGTCTACAACAAGTAGCTAGTCAGTTACCGGAAACATCGATACGCCGTAGTGACAGCTCTCCCTCCGGATAAGTTCTGCATCTTCTTTCCCGCAAGCAAAATCCTCCATTATGAGGCGCAAAGCAGCCTCAGGCATCAGAACTTTCCACCAAAATTCTCCGGGTTCCAAGTCTCCAGGGCATCGTACTAGCATCTTTTCGTCAAAGATACCGGTCAAGGTCCTATGGATTACAGCTGCACCCAGTTCTCCGTAGCTGGCCAATGGTCAATAAACGAAGAAAGACAGGTCAAAATCAGGGACTGAACGCACTAGCCAAGCTGGAACGAAGGCAGGGAATTCATTTGCTGCTGTATGGAGGCTCTCTTGTTTTCCAGAGCTCTGAACCAAAAGATCGAGTTGGCTCTGGCTGGACCAGTGTTGGCCAAAATGGTCTTCAGTTGGGGCGCCATGCCGATAATTCTTTTTTCGACTGACTCCCAGTCTATGGATGTCGGCCAGCCCTTCCTTTTGGCCTGTGGGAGATACACTCCCTCAAACTGATGTCTAGAGCAGAGGTCTACATAAACAGAGATTGGCGCCTTTCTTCCCGAAGGATTAGACGGTCTGGGGTCTTTTACGGATTTGAGATAAGCCTTCTCGAGCAAGTCCAGCAGAAACTGGGAGGGATCTTCCGGCAGAAGGCGATCACAATAGGGACACAGAGACGCAGGATCTGTTCCTTCAGGCATGACCACTGCTTGCTGGGTTTAATGTAGACTTTACGCTTCAAAAAAAAACCACACACGATCATCCCAGTCTGGGTCATTCTGGTGGCCAATATCCATGCTAAGTTCACTATTGGAAGGATTAGAACCAGTTCTACATAACTGAACCTGCATGGATAGCCCACATTTTGGTGCGCTTTAATTGCACTTCCTCGCCCATGGGAAATGGAGCTGGCCTTTTTTTGCCGTCAATTTTTTGCAGTGGTTGGGCTCGTCTATTGATTTGGATGTCATTGGCTAGAAGCCAAGTCCTGAGATCCACATTGGAGTCCATAGCTAACAGAGAGAAGAAGACGAGATGTTTTGACCGACAACGCCTGTCGCCTGTCAATCAGGATAAGCGGTGGCAGTACAGCTTCTGACTCATCACATTTGACTCCACTTTGCCCGCATCTGGCTTTTTGAATAATAGTTCGCTGATATGTATGAACATTATAGTCAAAGCAAGATACCAATCTATTTCAAAAATTCCCAAGATTCTAAAAACATCTCAAGATCTACCTCGGAAAACATCTTGTTCGTCATGCTCTTGACCGCCAATGTGAACATCTAGGGACCGTTTTGGACCCATCCATTGCCATGGCGGACCCACTGGTCTCCATACTTGTCAGAATGAAGGACCAGGGACATACGAATCCCCTCAAAATGCAGGTTGAAATGGGTGACGTCGCAGGAAGGGAATAACACCATGTCCCAAGCATGAAGGCGGAAAACAAATCCTGGCTCGAACATGCATAGCTCCCCACCGGTCCAGCTGCCAAAGGGAATAACGACACAGAATAACTTGTCCAACTTATCCCGATGACCGAAGGTGCAAGCGCAGACATTGATAACGAAACCTCCAAATGGAAAGGCCATACTCCTCTCGTTGAGAGGCAGCTTGGAAGCGAAGACCTTGATTTCGGCGTAGCCCTCCGGATGGAGTTTTTTTAACTAGAAAGGCTTTAGTATGAATGAATACAGAGAAGAACTTGTACTTGCATGATGTTCAACAATTACTGTGATCAGATGAATGAGCTCGGCGAGTTGAGCTGCTTCCTCAGGATTGTCTTCAATCTCTTTGGAAGGATGCGGTGTTCGCTGGGCATGGTTTACTCGAACTTGATGGATTTTCCGAACAAAGTTTGGATGTACGTCATTAGGTGCCCCGTTTCCCTACACACTATAAACCAGCTGCACAGAACAACAGACAGCGAAAACTCACCTGTTCGGCATAACGATTATAATAAGAGCAATGCCAAGACAGGAATTGGAAATTCGGACGTTTGGATTTGTCCCAAAATATCTCCCCGGCCATTATTGCGCCCAATTGCGTCAACATTGTGGGAGCTAGCTCCCCCAATGTCTCTGCCAGATTGGTAGCAACAGCAGCAAGAAGGCGGCCTTGAGAATCTCGAATGTGCAGGACTTTGCTAAAGAAAATTTTAACCGGCTCGGAAATTAGATAAGTCAAGACTCACGATTTGAATAGTGCTGTGTCTATGCAGATATACTCGTCTGTTTTCCGAACACCACCGGCATGAAGCTCCTGGATCTGGACAAATCAGGATTAATATTCCACTGTACAAGAAGACGTACAGAATGTTCAAGTTCTTCCAGGGAGCGGATTTCCCGAGCATTAGAAGCTTTCTGTCTTTCCGTTTCGGTCCACGCTTCCTTGGTCTCAGCTGTGACAGGACAGGGAGTAGACTTGAGATCGAGAGGAGAAGAGATTCGTATTTCCTCCCCTACACAGCTGCTGTCCACAGGCTTCTGAAGCAGAGGGGGTGTGATCGACGGCGTGAGCATCTCCATGCGAAGTATCTCCCAGGTTTTTGCTCGATCTGGCAGCTGGTAGAAATTTACACGAACAGGATTGAGGACGCTCTGCACAGCATCAAGGTCGGAAAAGGCGACAAACTTCTCCACGTTTCCCGGGCAGCGCAGACGGAAAGCATTATCCTCCAGAGAGCTGCTGAGCTGCTTGATCAAGGCCATCTGAGGAATAATGACCGAACGGATCAGTTTGCCGCAGCAAGAACTGAGGGAGAATGTGTCATCTGGCTCTAAATACCAGTCAAATACAGCGAGAAGGGTGTTGGAGTGAAAGCGTACCTGCGGGAGAGCAGAGCTCAAAAGCCAGAACGGATATCTGGCGAGCTAAGTATCGGGCACATATTTCGTTTTTCAAGCATGCCGCAGCAATCAACGGAATAATATACATTGAACCTATGCCAAATCAGCCAACGATGCAAGGGGGTGGGCAGACGACAAAATAAAAGACCTACTGGCTTTCGCTAAGTATATCAAACGAGTCCCGGCAGAGAGCCAGCCCGAAACTCGCTTGGTTGTTATTTTGGGGTGGTTCAAGTCTTTCGCGACAGATTCGTGGCTCAATTTCTTTTTGGGGGCGAGATCTCATTCCCGTCTCCTTGAGCCTGCGCAAGGATGGGATGATATCAGATAAAGCAAAGACGAGTAAAAAACCAGGCAAGTACCAGTCGTATTGAAGCGTGAACTCCATGTAGCTCAGCATTTGTCGGAAATCGTTTACAACAGACATGGTCTCCAGCTGATAACAAGTCATGGCGAGCTGCTTCAGAGAGGTTACAGAAGTCCCAGCGGTAGAGCAAGAAGCCTCGCAAGGAGCAGAATCTGTAGATGGAGGGGATAAGGCCAGTAAGAGATCGACGAGCCGGTCCTGGAGCTCTGAGCTTGTTGTAACATAAGATAGCCAAACGATAGGGGCAGAGGTGCGGCAACAAAGAGGAGGAGGCGTCCCGTCTGTTGACCATCTGTCTACTGGCGGCCTCTTCTCTTTCGTACTCAACTTCTTCCCCTTCCCTTTTTTCCCCCCAGCCCGACCTCTCTCTACACCCTCCACAGCACCGGCAAAGTCGCCATCGTCCCCTTCCTCAGAATCATGGGCCTGCTCATCAGGCGTGCCCAGCTGCTCCTCGACAAACTGCTGTACCTCACTGATGCTGGCACCCGCAGAGGCCTTAGCCCTGGCAGCAACGGCCGCTGCACCCTTCCTCTTCCTGGTCCCTCCTCTCTGCTCGCACTTTTTCTTGCCAACGCCAACAACCACACCATCGGCATTGGCGTTGGCGTCCGCAAAATCAGGATCCTGATCCTCGTCATCATCAGGGCCAGGGGAGTCATCTCGCCTTGCCTGCACCACACGGTCCGACCGCTGATCTGAAGAACGGAGACGTTTACCGATAGGGGCCTCTTCCAATGCGGCTTGGGCAGAAGAACGTTTGGAAGTCCCTTGGGCGCTGATAGAATTAACCTGCTGTGCTGCAACCGCTAGGAGCTGCGATTCCGCCCGCGCTTCAGACCGAGGAGACGACGTGGAGGAAGAGCTTTGAGAAGGGATGAGATGATGCATCAGAGTCGTCGTGGTCGAAATGGCAGGGCTCGGGGACAAGCCAGTTTGCAGGGGGGAGAGTAGCCCCGCAGTCGGGAGTCCCCCCCTGTCAATAGACTGGGAAGGCAGGATGAGGGGGGGCAGCTGAGGTCGCGACACTGAAAGTTCCTTTCAATACACAGATATGGTGGTAAAAAAAAAAGAAGGCCTCACCCAAGCCGGCGGGAGGGTCAACAGCCTTGGAAGTACATTGCGTCAATGCAGCAGCAGTAATAGAACGCGAGGATTCAGGAGTTACGGGCGGTGTCATGACTTGCGCCTCCCCATCTCCAAAATCTTCATGAGCGAGTATCTTTTAACATTTTCACGTTTCCTACCTGATTGAGGCACTCCCATTTGAATGTCATCATCGAGTTGGATCCAGTTCAGGTGCATCCTATGGGCCTCTGCCGCAATCTGAGCTCGAACACGTCCAAGAGAGGCATGAACGGTCTTGAGGGAAGAATCAAAAGCCGGTGAAGCCTGGGACACGTCTAACGCGTCAGACGCGTCGAAGGTGTGCCTTGGTGAGGGTGCGAGGTGGGGGAGCAGCGAGTAAAGGACCGCAGCGTCGGCGTCATCGAGGTTGAGCAGCATCACTGGTCCAGGTACTGATTAATTGCTGTTCGGCGCCTTTCTCAGCCGCAATTGGCTTACCTCAGCTCCCAAACTCCCTCTCGAGGGAGAACACGACGTGACAAGGGTGGGTGGGACGGTGACAAGGTGACGACGCGTCTCGCGTCTCGCGTCTCGTGTTTGTTGGTTCGGAGGAGAGAGTGTGCTGACCGTGGGCAAATCAGTTTGGTCCCGATCAGGCTCTCCTCGTTCTTACCTTCACCAATCGGGCGGTCGCCACCACACACCAGCAGCCAGCAGCCAGCAGCCCTCGAGGAGGGTTAAACGCTCCTCTGGATTTCCTGCCGCAAGAATTTGTCTGCAGCAAATCTGCTGCAAGACATTCCATGCAGGAGAGCTTGCAAGAACTCTCCTGCATCGACCTCCGTGCGCACACTTGAAGAGTTCACATACGACAGCTAGCAGTGTGAGACAGCCACCCGCCCGAGGTTTTCATTGACGGAATTGCACGGTTCGAGAAGCGCTAGACGTCTGTGGAGCCGAAATCCACGCAGCACGCCCCGACTGCCCCGAACTTCAACAAGCAGATCGCAGACGCCGTGGTTGTGTTTGGGAACGTGGGCAGTATCTTTTTGAAGGATGCCGCGAACCGGCACGTCAGCGAGGTCTTCATGTCGGCCAGTGCGGAAGGTGTGGTTGTCATCGGGAAGAAGCGGATCGTGCAGCGGCACGAGCCTGCGTGCCCTCTCGCGCTCTGACGCGCTCCACCTCGACCTCGAAAGTGGTTCCCGGCATGAGAGTACGTCTTTACTCATTTTCCTTTATTTTTTGGGGCTTACTTTCTTTAATTCCAGCTCTCTTTTATCTTTCCCAAATCTGCACAACGTTCTCATGACGTTCGAGGTGGCCGGCGCCGATGTCCCGCTCCCCGACGTCCCCGCCGCTCTTCAATCGGCGAAAAGGTGTCCGTCTCGCGCTTCGAGATCCCCCGCTCGACTGGTTCGCTCCCTGACGCCCCGGACATGGAGATGTTGCATGTGCAAAATTTCCGTGGCCGGCTCTCTCCTCCTACCACCACGTCATGCGACGTGGTTTGTGACCCCCCTCGCCCGCGCCGCCCCTCTCGCTCGCGGCCGCCCTCGGGCCTACGTCCGTCGCTCGCGCCCACGTCGCTCGCAGCCGCCCTCGCCCGCGCCACCCACCTCGCTTACGGCCGCCCTCCCCGCGCCCCTCTCGCTCGCGGCCGCCTATCGCCCGTGCCCGCATGGCTTGCGCTCACATCGCTCGCGCTCGCCTGCCCCCGCATCGCCCTTGCCCGCCCCCGCATCGCCCGCGGCCGCATGGCTCGCGCTCGCCCTTGCCCGCATCGCCCTTGCCCACATCGCCCTTGCCCGCGCCGCCCTCGCTCGCAGCAGTATCGCGCCCCCACAAATCCCCTTCCCCGCGCTGCCCTCGCCCGCCCCTGCATCGCTCGCGCACGCAAACCCCTTGCCCGCGATGCCCTCGCCCGCCCCCGCATCGCCCGCCCCCCGCGCCGCCCTTTCCCGCACCGCCCTTGCCCGCGGCCGCATCGCTCGGGCCTGCATCGCCGTGCCCGCATTGCTCGCGGCTGCTCTCGCCCGCGCCCACGTCGCTCGCGGCTGCCCTCACCTGCGCCTTCCACGCCACGTCGCTCGCCGCCCTGGCTCGCGCCGCCCATCTCACTTGGGGCCGCCCTCGGGACTACGCGAGCACGAGCGGCAACCGACTCGGCTCAATCTCCCTGCAGGTATTTGCCTGCAGGGGAATATTCGACTGCAGGCACAGCCCCGGACATGGAGATCTTGCACGTGCAAGATCTCCGTGGCTGGCCCTCTCCTCCTACCACCACGTCATGCGACATGGTTTGTGTCCGGTTACGCCCACCCCCGCCCTCGCCCGCACCACCCACCTTGCTCACGGCCGCCCTCCCCTCGCCCCTCTCGCTCGCGGCCGCCTATCGCCCGTGCCCGCATGGCTCACGCCCCGCGTCGCTCGCCCTCGCCCGCGGCCGCATCGCTCGGGCCTGCAGCGGCATCCTCGTTGGCCTGGCTGCATTCAAGGTTCCTGCTTTGATTCTTTCCAACCCTCAGATCGCTCACCATCCGCAATTTAGGAGTCCACCGCCCAGCAAAAATCGGACGCCTCGCATTTTCTCCCCGCTCCCGGTTCCAAGTCTGCCGCGCTCTCCATGTCCCCCGATGCGCTATTAGTGTCCGCGGTTGCGCTGATACTGACTGCGTCGGGATTGCTCTAGGTTTTGTTGATCGGCTTGCTTGTTTGAATGACTCTTCCTTGTGGGACTATTCTGTATTGACTAGATGACCCATTTGCTTTTGACGTCTCACGTTTACGCTTTATGACATTGTATTATTCACAGACGCTGACATTAGTATCACAGACTCTTTCTTTCTTTGGACTCGGGCGTTGAGTAGCGGATAATGGGGATGTCCGAGAGCTTGGGCTGGGAGTGGGCACGGGCGCGGCCTCGCCCGCGCCACCCACCCCGCGGCCGCCTATCGCCCGTGCCCACATGGCTCTCGCCCGCGTCGCTCAACAGGGCCACCCACCTCGCTCACGGCCGTCCCCCCCCCGCGCCCCTCTCCCTCGCGGCCGCCTTCAGGCCCACGTCCATCGCTCGCGACTTGGATTGGGTGGGTGACGTTCCTGGGCTCGAATCCCGGGCTTCTTCTTATCCTTCTTTCGCTGGAATGAATACATCTTAATTCAGCTTTGGTTTCTTTCTCTTTTGTGAATAAATAATTCTTCTACAGTTAACGAATAATTACTGTGCAAGGTTCTTATAGATTTCCGTCTCCCAGTACTTGTTCCGCACCCAACCCTCCAAATCCTTCATGCTCACTTTCGTCGTGTCATCTTTGAGAAATTTTTCCAAGCCCTCCAAATTTGGAAGTTGGAGTTGCGCCGTGATATAAACGTGCGCCTGTTCCACTTGGGTCAGAAAACTGCCTCCCCGCCAAAAGATTTTCTGCCAATTCTGGCCTGTAATTCTGCGATGGGAGGGAAAGTCTGTAATAAGGCCAGGGTAGTTCCTCACGTGCGAGTGAGACTTCTTATAAGCCTCAATCGCCTTGATCCAGTCCCAGTTCTGTCGGACCGTCCCTGGAGCATTACCGTGGGCTTGACGGTGCTTACGCATGTCCTTGAGAATCTCCCCATCCGGAGTATTAGCCTGCAGATAGGCAATTATGCCATCCACTAGTGCGTCGTTTTTCACATCAGTCTCTTTGGAGACTGCGCTGGCTTTGGGTTTGACGTCTTCCTCCTCAAAATTGAAGAGGTCTTGGGTAGACAGCACAGGAAGAGGATCTGGCTTGATCTCATTGACGAATGGATCGAAAGCGCTATCATCCAGTCCAGGTATGATACGAGATGCATCCTGTGAAGTCTTCAGACGAGACTGGAGAAATATGATAAAAGACTTGCGTTAGGATGCTTGAACACTATCATGATTCGCAAAGAAGTGTCTGAGCCTTGAATGGGGATATGCTGGAACTCGGGCGCTGACTGGTCCAAGGCAAATTCTCTTTCTTGAATGCAGCGTGCAACCGGCCCTACGATCCAGGACGAGCCCGGTATCGCCCAGAATAGATCCCAAGGGCCTAGCTGTATCAGACGAGCCATTAAATCTGAACAAAGGCCGCTTACCTTTCGGGATCATCCCAAAGTCTTTCAAAAATTGTGTCAACTCTTTAACCTTGACGTATAGACTGTGGCTTGCTGTTGAGAAGCCAAGCTAAGAGAGATCTAATTAGACTTACGCAGGACAGCCAGGATGTCCAAGCTGATGAAAAGGCAAAGACGTTCCCGGATACAAGTATGTTGTTGGGTTTTGGAAAACAGTGGAGCAGTCCTTGATCAAAATTCCAACAGACCAGCGGACGTCTTGTGGGTCTGAAAAATAATGTCAAATTAATCAGACAAGTCATCGCTTGCTCAGATGGCTTACCTTCTTTCAAGGCGTCATACAACCTCTGACCAGTGAAACGAATGCCCGCACCCAGGAAGGCCTCCCGGTTGTTGAGCTCTACAAGTCTCTGTAGGCCGGACTGCAGCCTGACCGCAGCAGGACCTGGAATGGAGGCGGGCCTGGCCAGTTCCTTCTCTCGGTCGGCCTTGAGATTCTCTACCGATTGAATTTCTTCCTCGGGTAGCTCAATGTCTTCCGAAGACATGGGACTTGGCTAGAGAAGGTCAAGAAAAGATTAAAAATTTATAAAATCCAGCTCACAGGAACTACTATTCCTTCCTGTATGATTATTCAGAGTTCCAATCATGGAAATAGTGTAAGATACACGTACAGGGGCCTTGAAATCTTGATCGCTTCTAACAAAGCCTCGAAAGAGGTCATCCACTCGTCGAGCAGGATCCTCGGGAGTCAAGATATAGCTCCAGTCCACCTGAACATCCAGCTTGCTGACTTCTATTCTGACGAGATCTAGCTTGCTGGCTTCGGCCTTGCCTCCTGTGTGCGCTGAGATAATTGCCTGTCAAGATTGTTAACGGTGACGAGAGACCCTGGGAAGATCCACCGGCCTTCAGTCGAGGAAGGGTGAGCTTTGGGTTTCCTGCTCTAAATATCCAGGTCAATCTCCTGGAAGACAAGAGTGGTAAGCCTCACAGGTACTCCAAACTTCAATGGTATTTTTTGGGACATGACAGACGCAAAAAAGGAGTGTTTTTGATCACGAGACTTGTATCCTAAAGGGGAACTCTGGAATCGAAACTCGTAATTGGATTCAAAATCTATCTAGGCAACCTTTCTTTGTCCCTTTCTATACGAGGTAACGATTGGACCCCAAGCTCCTGCTGCTGTGTGTTTGGCCAGGACAGCGGCCCGGAGGATGTTGGGATCTCCAAAGCGCCATGCCCGATAGTTTTCAGAAAAAGTGCTAGGTACGAAATCGAGTCCAAGTGGTCCAAATATAGTACCGAACTTCTGAGCAGCGGTTAACTGGTGAGGCAAGTTGTGGAGCTCAGTGAGAAGGTGGTCCATGTCACAGGCAAAGGGCAGTGGAAAGGTGAGGACATCCTGCGCCCCCGCGGAGAGCCTGAGACGTCGCGTCAGTGGGTATTAATCTGTCTAGCCAGAGGCCGACTTACTCCGTAGTCTGGGGAGGAGTAGAACGCAGAGGAGTAGGACTTGAAGGAGGACTGTACTGTATGATCTCTTCTTCGTCGGAATTGACTCTGCCGTCAAGTGTTTGCAAGGGATACGTTGTATGATTAAATGGATTTTTACGTACATGGGGTCAGAAAATCTCAAAGGCGCGATCCGGGTTTTTTTGTTCACAGAAGGAGTATCTGACCTAGAGATTGAATGAGTCGCTACAAATGAGGGAAAGCTAGGAAAACATGCCCCTGGTCAATATGTTCTGCCGCTCTCTTTCCAGATCTGAGACGGTAGCAAGAAGTCACTCCGGGAAGACGAATATGAAGGGTCATATCGGTTTTGACTTTGATAGGAACTGTGCGAATAACCCATTCATCGTCCTCCTCTGCAGTGCTCTCAAGCAAATGAGCTTTGGTCTCAAGAACAGCGTAAGAGCGACAAGTGTAACCAAGTACATCCGTTATTTCTGTATAGTCTTGGGGGTGAAACATAGGCCACACGTCCGGAGGCACCATGAGAGCAAAACAAAAAGGAGGTTTGTTGTTCTGGGAGGCGAGGCTATATAAAAAGAACCATGCAGCTGGAAAAAAAAAAAAAACTCACGCCATGCCAGAGCTTGACTTTGATGGTTGTTTTGAGACCCTGGCGATAGGAAGCTCCAGGAGAAGGCCCAGGGGATGGAGTGTGTTCTCTGGCCGCCAGTTTGAGAGCGTAAGCAGGAGCTATCATTCTCGCATATGAGGCAGGGAAGACAGTAGTCAATGCGGTCGGAGTAGCTCTGGGCTTGTGTGACGAGACTGCACAAGTCTGGCCAGACGCCACACAGCACTCCTTGCAGAATGCCCAGGAACATTGCGCATTTGCAACCCGGGCTTTTGTGCTGCTTTGGCAGGTAGTGCTGATGCAAGCAATGCCCAGACGTCGAGGAGACTTCTGAAGATCCGGACGCAATGGCGATGGAGCTTCAGGATCAGGTTCAGGGTTGGTATACCACCTGAAGTATGCGCAAGGTGTATCAGCTTGGAATGTATTGCCGTTACACTGTCCCGAGAAAAGTTAATAATCTAGCAATTAATATCACGCAGCAAAGTGACCTTTTGGAAGATACGGTTCCTGTTCGCCAGATTGTAAACACCATCGCAGATAGCGGGCTTAGCCAGGGTATAAGTTTTGCATGTCGGACAGGTTGAGCTTTCTGGCAGTGGTTGCGGCGGTGGGGAGGACATTCAAAGGGGTTTTAGACGAAACCGCAGATCACTATACAGTTATGTCTAGCCAAGCACATACAAAGCATAGTTGGAAAGAAGTTATTGCAAGAAAAGTGCAGCCAGGACTAAGTGCATGGACGGATTTGCAAAGAGTAATGTTCATGCAGGTAAATCAGTGAAGATATTTCCGTGGGATGATTTCTCGGCAAACATATGCTATTTTGGTATCGCTATCATGCACGAAATCACTTGCATGAAATCACTTGCACGGAAATTGGAAACCATTTTCCCTTGCAGTAATATATCTGCACATACATCCTTGCAGGAGATTGCCTGGTAAAACCCTTGCATGAACAGACATTCAAGGATTTTGGTGCATGAAATACCATGCAACAGGAACCATGCAAAAAATAGTGATTTTGATTCATGAACTCTCTTGCATTGAAGTTTCTGGAGAAAAGTCCTTGCAGAAAGTACTGGAAGTGCTTGGAAGAAAGTTCGTGCACCAATTTCACTGAAGGAAAATAGCTCCATGGAAAATGGTGCACAGGAATCCTCGGAAAATTTTGTGCATGGTATTCCTTGCAGGATATTCTATCCAAGGATTACCTTGCAAGAAATTCCGTGCACGGGATTTTGCCGTGGGAATCCGCCATCATCCGCCATCAGTTCATCATCCGCCATCATACCAGTTACTTCATCGCTCTCTGAGATCGCCTGCGGCGTATCGGCCCGCGTCCCGATTAACGCGAATTGCCGAACTGTCTTTCGTCGTGCTCTCCTTCACAGTATTAGGTCGTGGTCATTTTCATAGTTGCAGCGAACCCGCCTGTGGCGATTTTGCCCACAATAGTGGCTTGAGAGTACTGGGCTTTGGTAAATGGTTCACATTTTGAGTGAGGTACGAGCTAGAGAATATTCGAGTGCTTAAGACTAAGATGAAAGAACTTGTAAGTAAAGGTAATGCCACTATTCTATGTCGTATGTCGCTACCAAGACACCGTCACCTACGCCATTCGCGGTTTTTCGTAGCAGACACGAGTGCCGCATTGTCAACTCGTCGCTTCTCGATGTTCGATCCTGCCTTTACACCAGTGATCTCCGCCCGGATGGCCTCATAATCGGAACCAAGAATACTTTTCTGCATCGGTTCATCCCCCAAGGCGGCCAACAAAGTCACCCCGCTCTTGCTGTTTGCCGACCACAGCCCGCGCGGCGTCATATTGGACGGTTTTGTGATCTGGAGAAAATAATCGCACACATCGAACAAAAATTCGCGAAGAAAGGACTAACCTTGAGACCATGCGGTCTACCCGTCCTGACAGTCTCCCAAGCCAGTCGAAAAGACTTAGCGTTGGCTCTCTCCAATTGATATTCCAAATGCTGCCTGGTGTCCTGCGATTCGCGAACTTCGATTGTCTGTTGATGTCCCAGCACAAATTGTTTGAGCGTGGGAACATCGCTGACACCCGCACCCGATGCCTTGAAGTTCCACGGGTACGAAGTCGGTGTGTTTTTGACGCATAACCTTGCCTGCGAAATCGGTTACGACGGTAACCGCAAAGCCCTTGAAGGGCTCAACGTGGAAGTTTAAAGTCTGCGTGGCGAGGTAGCGGTGAAGGAGGGGCAGAAACGGAGAGAGCGTGTTGGATAGATGGCTTTCGGTGGTAATTCCAGTGGGAGGCGTAAGCAGTCGGTTTAGAAGATGCGGGCATGCGTCTCTTGCACCGATCTCGAAGCAAAACTTGACCAGACCGATCATATGCTCGGCCGGACCGTCGCTCCTGTACGCAGTGTATCTTGTGGCAGGGTATTTGGTTGGAATGAGGGAGGACGTGTCGAACAGCTCAATGGCTGCGCGAGCGAGGGTATCCATCACAGCGCGATAATCAGGCGATTGGAAGTTTTCTCGTCCAAATTCCGCCATAATAGCACGAGCGAGATCTTGCAGAGCACTGGAATTGTGTCTGCTAAGATTGGCCGAAATAAGACTAGATGGGATGATTGTTAAGTGAGCCGCTTGAATAAGTATTCAACCATACCTTGACTTCACTGCAGATAATCCACCCGCCATTCGAGCCGCCACTCGGAAAGTCGACAGATTCTGGGCGTCCAGGATAAGAGTAGCTGGGGGCTTGTCCCATGGTTGAATCTTCGGATCGGGAGGTGGAGGAGAAATCATCGATTCTAGTACATCGACGAAGAAGGGTTGAAATGTGGTAGAAAGTGTGGTAGACGCAGGCGTTGAAGATTGGATTAATCGGAACAAAGTCGGCGAGAGTTTGACGTAGTATTGCCATGGAGGGCAAATACTGTCGTACATTCCACGATGCATCGCGTCCCGCATAGCGATAAATATTGGGGAGCATAGTTCGGCGTGATTATTTTCCACGAGAAGATTCATTACTTCGAGGAACGGTTCGCAATCGGCTTCTTCGGACAAGGGCTGTCCTCGATACTGTGGCTTCGGTTTCTTTGTCGGAAACGGTGGAAGAGTGCGCGCCATCTCCGACAAACATTGAACGATCAATTCTTCCAAAATTTCAGGGGACGATTTCGGGAACAGGGTCGTGTTCTCCTGGAGCATGCGACGAAAGGCGATCCAAAAGAATTTATCGAGATTTTGGTTTCTGAGTTGCGGGAAGATGCTGAAACAAAAGTGAGTCCACAACATGCTTACACGACGGATTCCGAGACTTACACATCTCGAAGAAATTCAGCTCCCCGAGACTGGCTCAACTCCATCAACCAAGGAATCTGTTTCGAGTCCAGTTTGCTCAGGCACCGAAGCACCTTTTCTTGCTGCGTTTCGCACCAGGAGGCGATCTCCGGGTTATTGTCCTCCGCAGCGGTTTGGGACAGTCGGAGGAGAAGAACCTGTCTGCGCTTGTTGGATTGGTCATTCTCCATCGCCTTGTCACCGCTGGCCAGGTAAGGTGTCAGAGAAAGAAAGCTAAATGAAAGAAAACTCACAAGTCCTTGAGAGCATGCCATCCGAATGATCGGTATGCGGACACAAAACCTTCGACACCCAATAGATGGGTCTGTCTATCAACTCGACATGCCAACAAGGCGCGGATAAACTGCTCAGCGTCATTCCAACGATCAGCGGATTGTCTCAGAACCTCGACACAGCGCTGTAGCTTCTTCACGTCCTGAGGAAGTTTGCGACATTTAGCGAGCATTTCCATGAGTTCCTTCTCTCTGGCCGTTGGTGCGGCCGAATCTGAGTCTCGGAGCGCGTTAGAAACGTAGTCACAAATGTCGCCAACTTTGACCCCTGATTCCACCGATCCGCCCATGGGCCACAACATAAGAACGGTGCGGTTATAAGCTAGCAAAGGATCGTCAAAATCAGCGTCTGGCCCTTGGCAAACGAATCCTACTTTGTTTGAGCATACCCGACTGTCAACAAATGATGATCAGGAGGAGGACCAGAAAGGTTTAACTGTCGAATTACTGTACGGTCGTATTTCTCGAAACTCTCATCATCTGGGTCGCCATC
Organism: Mycena olivaceomarginata; assembly: GCA_029378375.1. Taxonomy (NCBI): domain Eukaryota; kingdom Fungi; phylum Basidiomycota; class Agaricomycetes; order Agaricales; family Mycenaceae; genus Mycena; species Mycena olivaceomarginata. The sequence continues at coordinate 13,380 of JARKIC010001177.1, read as the reverse complement.
CCTCATGGAGCCGTTCAAGAGATGGCGAGTCTTCAGGCCAGTGTTGACGTCGATTGGCATGCCGCTGAGGTCCATGACCTCGAGGACTCGAAACTTCTCCTCTCGTTCATCCTCGTCAACTTCGAATTTCTCCTCGTCGATGGAGTCGTCGGACTCCGAATCATCGCAACGGATGTACCCGGAGTGACGATTATGGGCAAAGCTTTCTGCGCTTGCGGACGCCGTAACGGTTAAGGTAACTTGAGCGAAGTACATCCGGAAACCGAGCTCCTGAACAAGCGGAATCAGTTGAGAGACCAGCTGCCCGTCGGCGCCGTAGAGCATATCCGTGGCGAAATTCTCGTCGTCCTTGACTGCGTAAGGGTGTCGCAGAAGACACGCGACAAATGTTGGGACTGTCCTATCCTTCCAGCATTGTAGGATGCGCCGAAGCTTCTGAGCTGGGGCGTGGGTCTCAGGCAAACTTCTTCGCACTTGTGTGTCCGTTGAGGGCTGATTGATGTCGTACAACAAGGAAAGACGATATCCTGAAGTGACGGGGCATAAGATGTGCCATACGCCGACATATGCGGCGACGGCGGATGTGAGGATTCCACTGTGATAGGCAAGGTCGATTCTCTTTGTCTCCAGACCATGTCGGAGCTGAAGTTGCCCCCCTTCGAACGAACTGGGAAGGATAACGACAAGATCTGCAATTTTATTTCGGATAAGCCGCATCTGAAATCTCCATAAGTGAATGCGGCCCAGATAGATGACGATACGCACTCATTTTGAAATTGAGTTTGTCTACATAACGCGATGCTTTAGTCACGGCTCCGGACGAAGAATACGGGAAACTCACGGGCATTCTGGTCCTTGGACTACCAGCTTGCGCAAAGTACAAGTTGGGCCAGTTTGACCAGGAGAGGGATTTAGTTGGAGGGAAGTGCAGGCTGCCAAACAAGCAGTCTTTTGAATCCAAGCATCCCACGCGGGGTCATCGAAATGGATCTGCGGAGGATGAACGATGTTATTCATGGCTTGACAGTTTTGCATGGCAAGACACCTTGTCGGCAGGCACCTCCCAAATACCTGGAGTCGAAGGAGTGTTGGCAACGCTTGCAGGCCCAGCGACCGAAATTATTGCAAGGGCGTCCCCTTTCACTCAGCGGGAGCCCGACTGTCCCTATGCCGTCGATCTTGAAGCACGGATTCGCCGCATTCCTCATGGTATATCGAGCTGAGAATACGAAATTTCCATCAAACGCGAAACCGTCTTTCACGACGAGTCCGAAATCGTGCTGAGGGAATGATCAGCGAAGAACACACGAAGCCTACGCGTCAGAAATACCGCAATATTCATAGGATCTTCCTTGACTGAGACTAGTTCAAGTTCTTCGGAATCGGAGTCCTCGATCTCAATTACTTCTGTCGCGTCGAATTCTGGTGGGACATCCATGTTCACAAAGAAATAGTGGAGGAAGGGAGGCCTGAAACAGCAGCGAAGAACACCGCGACGCGTTGACCAGACAAAGGTTTGACAGCACGTGCAGTTAGTACTTAGGCAAGAAAATATCTTAAAAATTAAAATAAATCGCATTACCTTCAAGCTTCAAGCTTGACCCGGACTGTCATCGCGATTCGCAACAAGGCCATCGACCCTCGAAGCGCCGCAATGGCAGTGCCGGGGATCTCCAGATAGATACTTAGCTTACCTTTCTGCAGTCTGCTTCTTGATCCCGCTTGTGCCTCGGCAACACTCTCAAACGGTTCTGCTGGGGATTGACTTGGGATAACTGTTTCTGGGCTGTGCTCACGTCGAAATAAAACAAATGCGCTTTTACTAGGGCAGGAGCCTTGATGTCCAGGCTGGTGGAGCAACCGCTGCGAACTGCCGTACACGAAAACGTTTTTAAACTTGAAGGGAGAAGACATTGTCCAGATGAATCTGTCTCTGAATCATCCATTTTTTTCTGTTCTCTAACTCGAATCGTCGCGGTGCTGGCGGCTCATTCCCAACTCATTGCATGCCGGATGACGTCCCAATGTCCTACCGTATTCCCCTCACTTGGAGCTATCGATGCCCAAAGGCCAACTCCGTCCTGGATCTGTCCTAGTCCGTCGTGCGCCACAGGCCCACACTATGAGCCCGGCGGCAGTGGTACTGGTCTTCCTGGCCGCCATTACGTCGACGACTGGACGACCTTCATGAATTGCCGCGCTGGAATCTCCACGTTTCCCAAGCCGGAACTCACTCTCGGATTCCGGACACTCCTCACAACATTCATTTCCGCGGTAATCTAGTGTACACGCGGGTCGCTACGCGTCTAGCAAGCCCAGCTCCTTCGCGCTGTCTCCGTGGACTGCGTGGATGGCGGCCGCGACTTTCTGCTTATGAACTCGAGCCGAGGGAGACGGGATACCCCATAAGAACTTTCAGCGCTTCAGAGTGGCTCGGCGTGAGCCCCACCCTGGCAATCTTTCCAATTTCATCTCGGTCGGAGGAAGCCCAGGAGGGAGCGATACCCGGCTGACTGGCGGCCGCACGATGATCACACTCTGCTGCGCCTAGGTCGGGAAGAGAGTAAAGCCACCAGGATTGGACGACACCGTAGAACGGTACATATACAATGAAGGCCGTTCGAGACATTCGCTTGGGGTCCTCTCTCTCTCGATCTCCCGCCGTGGAATCTGCGTTTCCTATCCATATATGTATGATCATTTCAGGTTTGGTGTATATACTGGTATATTTTTACGCGCCATTAAAGAGATCGGGGTGTGGTACAAGGAATGTGCCTGCGCAGTAGTACTACAAATCAGTCCGAAGTCCGCCCGAATAGGTACTTTTACATGCCGAGAATTGGAGGAGATTGATATAAAAGCAAGAGAAAAAGCAAAAAAGACGAGGCCCAAGCGATGATAGAACAAAGCAAGCGTGTGTAGGAAGCAAAAGGGGGAGTGAATATACAGCGAGAGGAAGGAAAACTATAAGACAAGAACAGATGGTAGAAGAGAGGAAGGAAGAATAAAATAAAAAGCTACATAGCGTAGATGTACGTACGTATGATAGATAGTTTCGACGCCAAGCGCAAAGCAATTCGTCAGCAAAGGATATACTGTACTTAATTCGATTTCGATTTCATCCGTTTGAGGATTTTCTAACTTTCATGTCCGCCGCGCGCCCCCCTCGTCAAACGATGCCTTTGACGAGCATCCCCTCCAGGCGGCAATATTCGGGCACAATCGCAGCATACGCCAAAAACGCATCTGCATCCGGCTCCGCGACCTTCGCGAGCCCCACTTGCGCCTCCGCGTCGCCCGTCGGCATGGGCCGCCACGGGTGCAAGTGGCGTGGGCGTTGTAGGCGTCCCCGCCGCCACTCCGTTCGACCCAATCTGCCCGCTCCCGCTCGCCCCATTCGCACCCGGGCTAAGCAGTCCCAGGTCCGGCGTCGTGTATGCGGTCGAGGGCACGCCGCTCAAGTTCGAGCCCGCCGACGCCATGCTGCTGGCGCTCGAGCTCGGCGTGAGCCCGTGCGCCTCCGCGTACGTCCCGTATGCGCCGCCGCCAATGACGCCCGGGCTCCCCCGGCCGCTGCTCCCCCGCTCGCTCGCGAGCACATGCTGCCCGTTCCGCGCGCGCTGCATCTCCCGCGCGTTCTCCTCGTCTTCCTCCTCCTCCAGCAGCGCATTCGCCGCGCGCGCCCCACGCCCGTACGGTGTGCTCGCCCCGCTCCCCGGCGCCGTCCCGGGCCCACCCCCCAAGTACGCTCGCGCGCAGCGGAGCCCCGCCCGTGCCGGCCCAGCGCTTCCCCAGCAGCCGCCGGATCTCCTCCTCGAACCCAAAGCCCGAGCCCGCGCCGACGCCGACTCCCCACTCGCGGCCCCACACCCAGGCGCGCGACGTACGCTGCGCCGAGACTGGCACGCGAGGGACACCCCGCCGCGGGCGCGTTGCGGTGGGGCGCGGACTGCGCGGACGCGATCTGTGTGGTGGGACGAAGACGGGTGCGTTGAAGACGTCGCACACGAGGTTCGCAACGGAGGGGAAGTTGGCTGCGGCACCGGTCGCGAGCACGCGTGTTGGGAGCGGCGGCGGAGTCGTAGGGATCGAATGCGAGCCCGAGCGCGCTGGAGATGGGCGGCGCGGGACGCATGGTGGTGCTGCGCGTCGGGATGGAGTGATTGAGGCGGAGTGTGCAGCTGCGCCACTAAGAGTGGCGGGGACGGGGCGCGCAAGGACGCCGGTGGCGAGCATCTTGGCGTACTTGACGCGCAAGGAGAGGACCTGGCGATTCGAGAGGCACCGCGGGTTGGCCGCGCAGGTCACGGAATTCGGTGACCTTGATGCCGGTCTCGAAGCGGTAAATGCCATTTACATGCGCGAACGGGTGTGCGTCGCCCTGCAAATGCCAGAATGCGAAAAGCTTGTCGTCGAGTCTGTTGAAAGGATTAGAATAGCTTCAGTCAAACGAAGAGTTAACATACCCGATGGAACCACCTGGAGTAGGTACAATTGCTACGAGGCGGTCAAACGCACTCCAGCTCTTAGTATACATGTCGCGCACAAGGGCGCGGGGAACGTCTGCGTGCGGTTCGTAAGTACGGCAATGTAGCGCCGTTTTTCGGAAGGGTCCTGTGCCGGGTGGGGATACAACGCGTACAATCGTGTCGGGATATAGTGCCTGCGCAGGCGCCATCATAACGTCATAGGACCAAACTGGAGAACGGCATCGGAAGGCTGGGGAGCGAGCGAGAGGTAGGCGGCAAGCCCGTCGCTGGTGAATGGAGTCACGCTAGTTTCGGGGTTCGAATCCATAGCGCTCGACGAGATAGCGGGAAATATTCCCCGCGCGGCGAGCGCCTCCGTTGACGTCAACGTCGCCCAGCCACCCGCGCACGTGGCGGCCCTCCTCGCGGGAGCCGCCGACGATTGTCGAGCACAGTCTCCTCCCACTGGCCGGCGGTGTGAGACCACATAGCCGACGCACACGCCTCGGCCTCGGCCATGGGCATCCATTTCCCAGCAATTAGCGATGCAAGGAAGGCGGATGCGAGCTGTACACGACCGGTGCGGGCCCAGACGTCCTGAGGCCATGTTTCGCGGACGCGCAGGAGCTGTGCAGCGATGCACGAGGGGTGTGCTGGACCGCCGACGCGGGCGGCCATGTGGTCGGGGCCACCAACCAGTGCCTCAATAGTGAGGGCATGAGTGTGGGAAGAAACGTCCTGGGCGACCGGGGGTGTTCGGAAGCGAGAAGTGCGCGGAAGAAAAGTGTGCGACGAGAGGCGTATGGGGGTCGAGCGACGAGAGGGACGGGACGGCGGTGGACTTTCCACCAAACCAGCGCATGCTGCGCGGATCCTCCAATTGATTTTATGCGCGTCAAATCGTAAGTCCTCTCAAGTTTTTCCAAGAGGGTGTCTGTGATCGAAAGAACACGTGGAACGGAAGCAAATCTGTGAGAGCGAGAGAAAAAAACGAGTGAAGGGACGATCCCCCACCTAGCGCTTTTATCCACATCTCGACCGGCGTCGTGTAGGCGTCGCCGGGGGTCGTGAAGATGCCGCCCTGGGTCCTGGACGCAGCGAATAATTAAAAACCAATCGATGGGCGAAAAAAAAAAAGCCGTTGGACGCACTGGTACTCTGACAGCTCGGTGTCAAAGTCGACGCACTCGACGCCGACGAGTTCGAGGTTCTCGTCGACGAGCGAGGCGCGGAAGCTGGTCGACGGCGAGCTCGATACCGAGGAAAAAAGGGGACCCAGCAGGCATTTAGTTAGTCGGTGATAGCGTAGATGTAGAGTAGTGGTATCGTCGGCGCGGGTATGGAATGAACGTAGAGGACGTGTCCGTGTCGTGCAGGATTCTGGGAGAACAAGGGCGCACAAGGCTGGCAGCAACGCTGGCGGAGAAGAACTTGAAGAAGCGCAGGCGTCGCCTAAGCAGACACAGGTCACGTGGATCATGTCGATTCGGTATCCTGGTTCCTCCGTACTGTCTGTATCAAAGAACCGTCCTGCCGGTGCCAATGCCGACAAAATCAATGCTGTCGTGGGTCACACTTGCCACCCACGTCCAGCGCCGACGCTGTGGACCATTCATCATCACCCACGCAAAGCAATTAAGAACTGTACTGATCATCATCGCAGCCGCTCTTGTGGTCAGCTTTCGAGAATGCGGATTAGAATCTGTTCGTCGCCAACGGTGGAGTCGAGGCCATCTCCGGTACCGCGGCGATGCTCGAGATACTAATAGGCGCAGACGGCCGCGGCGTTCTATCGCCGTCAACTTTGGAGCTGTACGCTGGCGGGGTACGGAGGTGGTATGAGTGGCCATGGATGTGACGTGTCGGTGGTGGTGGTAAAAGAGCAAGCAAGCCAGCCCTCCCGTCTTTTTCCGGATCCACCTGCGCCACCACTGATTTGACGGACAGGGGAGTTCGGGACTCGAGGCTAAAGTTTACTGCACACTGGTTAACGTTACCTCCAGCTCTCCTCCGCGACAATGAAGCGAGTACGATGCGTGCATTTCCTGGGAAAATTCGGCGAACGTTTAAAAGAATTGAACCCAGATTGAGCCGCGCTCTTTAGGTCCTACCCTCAAGTATGTCCGAAGCAGGTATGAATATCGTGGCACGGACTGAAACAGGTTTGTTGAATGCATGACTCTGGGACCATCGCACTTTTGTTCTGAGCAAAACAAACGATTCGTGCAACCCTAGTAGCGTGCTTACCCTGGTTCAACTGTAGGGCTTTGAAAGTGCTATCCATATTACCGCTCTGAAAAAATTGGAGGTGAGCATGAGAAACAACAGGACGCAATCTAGAAAATCTTCCGCCCAACACACTTGTATTCTTGGCGACTAGACGGGCGATTAGGAAAATTTGTGGGTGTTCCGAGACAGGTTGGATACGGGCACGCCGGAAATTTCGAAGACCCGCCAGAAATGAATATCGACCGGAACCGCAATGTTTGAAGTCGGATTTCGGCCTTGCCTGCAAGTGCACCGGAAGAAAGGCTGCTTGACCCAGGGTAACACATCTTCGACGAAAAAATTGAGACGGAGAACGCGTACATCATGCATGTGAAGCGAAAGAGACATCTTGGGAATGGAAAAAACGAAAGCATGATGCTGGCGAGGTAGAGACTAGTGTAACTGTTTGGAGGTCATTCGGAACTGTCTTCGACGCGGGCCGCGAGGACCTGTGTGAAGAAAGATTCATTCGAGCATAAAAATAAACGAAAGTACGGACGCGCCCCAGAGTATATGCGCGTTAGAATGTGGGTCGGAACCATAGAGAGGTATCCTTGGACAAGCCGATCGTGGCGGGAAAGACCCTGCATGCGAAAATAATTTTATATGGACACAAGAGAGGATGAGAGAACGTGCGGGCCCTCTGTATGAGTGGGAAGGTATCATGGGAGGGAAAGCCGACGAGCCATGAAATTAAAGACCCAGATTCGCTTCCCGGAAGACCCTCGGGAGGTAGGTGAGCATCTGGTAAATGCCCAGAGCTGGTCGAGGATCTGGCAGTGGATTGATACTTGATTGATACTGTGCGCGCGGAGCTCGCACAGCAGAAACGGCCCGAGACAAGCTATGGTTTCTTCCAAGCTGTTTTTTGGTTCATATGAAAGCAGGAACAGATCAAACGACTCCGAGCGGCAGAAAAGAGGAAAGGCGCGAAAGACGCGTTTAGAGCGGTCGCGATCACGTGATACGTGTCGATCGTAATTTACGCTTCATAAACCATTTTTCGGAGGCCGCTGTGGAGGGGTCGTTTGGCCGACGTGTGGAAATCCATCTGCACGTTGGTTTCGATATTACTTTACCATGCCCCTATTTTACATTACCACATTTGTTTGTAACGTAAAGAGTGCCACATCATCACCTTTCTACCGAAAACCACCATCTTAGTGACCAGTGTAGGGCTCCACGCCCAGGAGGGATTCGGTGTCCCTCCGTCCTCAGTCTTCTGAAGTCACCAGTGGGCAGTCTAGCCACCCAATCCCCCAAATTCGCACCTCACGACCTCATCTTCTTTTGACGGCATTTTTCGACATTCCTACTCTGTTTTTGACCCACTTTCGTACTATACGGCTCGGGACCCATTCCCATATTTTATTCAAACCATCCACTCGACCGCTACCCGGATCACCGACCCAAATCAAGAACCTACACACCGGGCGTTCTCCCCTTCCACACCGCGAATCCCAAAGTTCAAACGTTCTCGTCGTCTCGAAGCAACGGAAATCAGTACTCGAATTACTCTTCATCCTATACATCTAGAACGTAAACCCCTCCCCGATGATTTTTCAGTAATGTCCATAGTGTCGCCGCGTTGACCTGTCAAGTGGTCAGTGGCCAAGCCCTCCGGAGATCAAGACCTCAATCAAAACTAACCGCATCAGAACTGTGCCCCGCAACAGACCCATTCGCACACTCGAGTCGTCGAGGTATGCACTGGGCTGGCTATTTAAGCGCAGATCAAACACCGCAGTGAGAGTTGTCGCAGCATCCTGTGGGGTGGTTTTCCACTGCATTTTCTCCGTGTTGGGGGGGGTCCGTCTGGGCCGAGGAGACCGAGCGGCCTGGTATTCTGATAGTGTCTCCTTTTTTTGCATGATGTTGGTGAAGATTGCTAGATATCTGTGTTACTGTACAATTTCATTCAAATCGACAGGGGGTGTGACGCGTGACCCATTTTACCTATTCGACATTTCGGCAGCCGCCGATTTTTTGCGTGACACCTCGAAAATTTCGGCATTTGAACCGGAAATTTGCCTTTTTTGCCTTTTTTTAATTTTTATAGGGCCTGTGTGACCACTTGGAGGTTCGACAGAGGCCCGAGTGACGTGTGACATCGACCAAAGTTCGTGATCGACAGGGGGGGTGCGTGACGCGTGACTGCCGATTTGAACGAAATTGTACAGTACTCTCATGAAGGAATCAATGACGGCACGAAAAGTAAACACACCTCCAGGATTGAGGCTGTACGTGTTGATCGCGCCTCGAGACCGCTTCGAGAGCTTGATTGCAGGTGAGGATATTTGCCAACTTGGCTTCAAAATAGGCGCCGAAGCTAGTGTACGCCGACGCACTCGGGTGCTCGACTGCGTCGAAATTGACGCCAGGGTCGAACATGTGTGCGACGCTCGCGACGAAGACCACGCGCGGGGTGTAGCTGCTTCCCGTCTCAGCCGCGAGGAGTTTGGGTTTGAGCATTTTCGTGAACAGGAAGGGGCCCGACGTGGCCGGTGGCCATCTGGCTCTCCAGGCCGTCAACCATGAGTTTTAAGGGCCCGATGGCCGCGGTGGCGTGTGGATGAGGACCTGGGAGAGGGGTATGTAAACTGGAACTTTGCGTCAATGAGAGATCAGTGTACATGTATCGGCTCAGAGTAGGTGTTGACCTCTGCTGTGGCTTTTCAGACGCTTGCGAGGGACGAGAGGTCGAGCAAGAGCCGGTGTATGTTGGTGTTCGGAACATCCGCCTTGATGGCGTCCTCGGAGAGCTGCAGTCTAAATTCAATGGATAAGTATTGATGTAAACCCCCGACCGAAGCGATTGTGAACCTCTCGTCGTTATAACCCATTATTATGACAAGGTTCGCATGCCTTGCGATACCGCAGGCGGTTTCAAAGCCGATTCCATTCAACAATGTGCCAGTAATCAGAACTATGAAAGCATGAGCCATTGCAATACATCCAATTCTTGCGGTGCGTACCATTTTTGCCCTTGATTTCCTGGGAAAACACCGTGGCCACCTTTTCGGCGGTGGTCGTGAATGAGAACGCTGGTAAACCCGCGCTGACTTGTTCTCTTGACACATCATTTATAGACCCTTGGTCATTATCTATCTGACCATTGTCTTGTCTTGGACCGGCAGACAAAAAATCGAATGTCGACCAATGGAGGGTGTCGTGGCCGTAAATGTTGATTGTGCATCGAATCCGGTGCTGTTCAGAGGGCCGGAATGGGGCGGGATGGAAGTGTTGGTGAGGGAAAAAACAATACAACAGTACTTTCATAGAGCTCCATTTCTCACAGAGCTACATTGTCCTATCACAGTATCCAAAGTTGAACATCCTTCCAAAATAAAAGGTGGTGTCCTCAACAGCCACTATTATCCCCATTGCATTGCTTCCCAATGCTCGCTGATATGACAATTATTTTGGTCCTGATCGTATTTCCTTTCTCTTTCATGGCTCGACCTGCCGAAAGTTGTGAGCATTTCAGTTCAAACCAATTTTTCAATGGTGGCTTACCTAAAGGAGAAGCATCTGGCCGCGGTATCCTCATCGCTCATTCAGTGTCCTCATCCTCTGCCTTTTCTGTCACCCTAGGAAGCACAGCAGCTTGCCATGCAAACGCCGCAAGTAGTATCAACTCCACCGTTCTCGAAACCGAGAGGACCTGGCCGCTCATCATACCGCCCAATAACAGATGGCACATATTTCAACAGCTCCAGCACCCCACGGATACAACGGAAAGCAACGGTTATTTTGTAGCTGCCTCCATATATTTTGGAGCGTTGGTTCAGCAAAAGTTGTGACAGCAAGCCCGTGAACCTGCAAGGCAGGTAGATCCATGCAAAGGCCCAAGGAATAAGTTCGGAGAGTCTGAGTCCGTCGTTTGGACCAAGAGGTGGATGGTTTGCGGCAAGAATAAGGTGGTCAAATGGAGAGAAGGAGTAATAATTGGAGCTGATGTAGTCGATGGCAGCGAGTAAGACACAGATCTATGGCCATTCAGAGACAATACACGATGGATTAGCAGGAAGCTCACACTGGCCTTTACCACCCAACTGGTGCGCAAATCCAGGCGCTGGCTAGTCCTCTCCGCGTGGGTTGGACCCGGCGCATAGAAACCACCCAGCAGGTTTTGCTACAACTGAACGCCAGACGTGTCACAGTTTTCAACATGAAGAGTGGTTGGGGGACGTCAACCACCACAGTGAGGGCGGCGAGCCATAGCCAATTTAACCAGCTTGAGTCTGGGATTTCCACATTATTAGATACAGCGGTGAGAATTGCGAGGATACTGCTGAGTGCCAGGAACACAGTGCCCAAGACACTAATGGACAGAGTGGATGTTCGGGTGTACCAGTAGCTCGTGTCGAGGAAGACCTGAATCAGATATAAGAGATTACTGCACGCTGAAGTCAAGTTCAGTATTTGTATCGGTATGCCACTACTTACACGGAGGAATCGAGGAAGAAGCGACGACGAGGATGGGCGTCTTCGTAAAATCGATGCCCGGTTAAACCATCTTTCAAAAATTGTGAGCGCGTCGTTGTGCTTCCTTGTGAAATGGATACTTGCTCATCAGTTCGGCTCTGTCGTGTGCCATCGCTTTCTTATAATCATTCTCATTATGCAGAACACATTCAGGTGGAACGAGCAAGGCGCTGAAGTGCTTCAGCGGACTGCGGCCGGCATAAGAAAGTTGCCAATTGATCTCGATAGAATCTTGGCAAGGATAAGCCTCCAAAGTAACAGTACAGTGAAAAGGAGAGACAGACCAGGGTCCTTTGAAGTCTGATCTTCAAACAGGGTGCAATTTTCTCTCGTGACTGGAACTGCAACAATGTCCTGGGCCTTATAAGTCCTTGGCTGAGAATTATATGGAAGCAGTACAGTAGAGTAGCTCACATGGAATATTGTCATATGGAATAAATGTCATATGGAATCACTTTTGGGCCAATCCCAAGTCGGGATAGGGTAATATTCCATAAATCGCCATCTGGAATATGGAATACCCTGGCAAGACCAATATTCCATTGAGCAGGTTGCATAAAAGGGTAATCTTGGTTGGGCAACATGTGTGAGCACACACGAGACTGGAATCTGAACTATTCCTGCTCACTATGGCTATTACTAGTCTCTCGCAGCCAGACACTTCAATATTGCTGAACTTGTACCTCATTATATTGAAGTCTGTTATTAACCGCGGGGGTCCGATCAGGGTAAGATCTTGTTACATAATCTGCACAGCCACATCGGCGCTTTTCGATGTTTTGTGCATACAGAATCAATATTTTGATTTTTTGCATAAATACATCCATAAAAGTACTAAAAATCTTTCTATGTGCTTGGGATTTTTAATGTGTTCCGGAATCAGGTGGTGGAAGTACCCAAGTACCCACATGACTGTCCGCCGTGTTCAAGGCACCGAGCGTTAAATTGTGTCCTAAAATATTAAATGAATTTGAGAAGGTTTGAATCACCAGTGTAAGTCTTTCTGAGTAGTTGAAATGGGGCCCATTGTTCTGCCGTGGTTAGAGGTTCGATACTGCGTGGCTGTGCTGATTATAACAAGAGCTTACCCCAATCGGGACCCCGCGCTTAACAACAGACTAGGCTATTACCAAGACTCACATTGTCTGAGACAAAAATTCTCCCTCACCCACAAAGCCGTGTGCGAAACCTAGTCCAAAGCCTAAAAATGGTCTGCACACTGTTGCTCATTTTGAAAGAGATAAACGGTACCATGACTGGATCCAATGTCTTTGATTATATGGAGTATCTCAAGTGCTGTGGCAATGAGGAGGAGGACAAGGAAGAATCCCAGGAGCCAGGATTCAAATTCAGCAAGAAGGAGACCTTGGGTACTGTTGAGATTATTATTGTTGCAACTGGTCTGCTGGAGATTATTTCAGAGACTTCATTCTTCCTACTTACTGATCATAGATGAACTTTGTGGAATATTCTAGATCAACTTGCTGGACATCTTGAGAAATTTTGCTCTGCACTCAGCAAGTGGAGGAAGCGAAGGTTCAGACAAGTATTACATCCTTCTTGAAGTAGACACCAAATTCTTTCAATAATTTTTTTTAAAATTCAATTTATGTGCTCTGGAATAACCGTCATATGGAATACCCTGAGGGCCCTTCCCGACAGTATTCCATATGAGCGACTCTACTGTAACCTTTGGGCCAGCGGCAGAGGGCGCATAACCCATATAGGGGGCATAGGCCCACTCTCTTTGGGATTCCCCAGTATTTTCGTCGGTGGTTTGAAGCTCCAAGCGGGTTTCCCAGTTGCCATTGGCGAAGTAATTTCTATTGCACCATTCCAAAATTGTCATATTGTATTGGCCTTGACCGCACTGTTTGTTGAAAGTGTCAGTGATTTAGTCGGAACAAAATGATAATGCACCAACGGAAGTGGATCACAGTTTGTCGTGTTTTTTGTTGTATAATTCGCGATTGAAGACATGAGTTTCGTCCACGACTTGGATTTGTGTTCTCAAGTATTATAAGTAAATGTCATTTTGCCTCGCCAACGCAAAACACACCGTGTCACGACAAAGGGATGACACTTTAGAGCAGTTGAGGCACCCGTGCATTTGCCACCGACTTCATGGAATTCCAAAAGTGGCATCAAGATGCCA
>JARKIC010001176.1:0-146526 GCA_029378375.1 Mycena olivaceomarginata | reverse complement strand
GAGGAGATGGATGTGGTGGAAGGATCACCAGAAGTCACGTGCATTGGTATGCCGAAATACCCCCAGGACTGCCTAGGTGGTGGATGGGGTGGAAGTATCACGTGGTGGAGATACCACGTGGATGTGTGACTTGGATATGGTGACTCCCTGCTTGATGGATGTGGTTGGAATTTGTATGGGCCACAAAATTTACTGACCCTTCGTTGGTGGATGCGATGGAATTTACAGGGGTCACAAAATTTACTGACCCGTTTTGGTGGATGTGGTGGAATTTACAGGGGTCACAAAATTTACTACCCGTTTTGGTGGATATGGTGGAAGCATTCCGGGTCACAAAATTGCACTGACCCCATTTTGGTGGATGTGGGTGGAGGCATTCCCAGTCAAAAAATCTGTTTGGTGGATGTGGTGGAAGTTTTTATAAGGGTAACAAATTTACTGACCTGCTAATGAAGGGTCGATAAGGGTGGTGGAAACAGTGGAAAGTGGTGTTTCTGCCAAAATTTGGTGCGGATGGATGTCGTGGAGGTGTTTCCATGGAACTTGATTTTCCCTGAAATACCAGGCAACGTTCGTGTATAGTCTTGCCTGGTATATCAGGCGGTGGGTGGTGTCTACAGGTGCACAGCAGCAGAGGCATCGCTCACACGCTATGGCCGCGCATTCTTCAGTATGTATTGACTATTGAGTGGAAGGCAGAAAAAAGAGTGACACTATTCCTCTAGCAAAGGACCAGTGCAGAGATCGCGCATGGCCGCCGCTGGAGGCACCAAATGAGGCACCAAATATGGAGGGTCTGATTCGAATGGACGATAGTAGTCACGTGGCCCCTGCTGGACCCCCCGCTAGACCCCCCGCTGGAACCCCCGCTGGACCCCCCGCTGGACCCCCCGCTGGACCCCCCGCTGGACCCCCTCCTGGACCCCCTCCTGGACCCCCTGCTGGACCCCTCGCTGGACCCCCTGCTGGACCCACGGCCACGACCGTGATGGGAGCTGTGATGGGGTGTCCTATGGCATTTCCAAGGCAGACGCTGCTAGACCTATAGATAGATTACCATATCTTAGATCACATGTTCCTATATTGTTACATCATGTAGATCACGTAATATAATCTTAACTTGCCATCTACCATGACATAGCGAGTCTGAGATCACCCCGGCGAACCACCATTACGCGTTAGACCTCCTGCCTGGCTGAGCATCCGTATAACTGCTCCATGGCCTCGGTGTTGCAGAGGCTCCTGTCCAGGGTAACACGACCCCTTAGCGAAGGGTTACAATGGTACCCCTGTGAGCTGGCGCCTTTGTGGCTGCCTACCTCACTCCTACTACGGCTACTACCCACAGTGAAGCCTTCCGAACTACGATGCGCGTCTCCCGACCCGTGCCGCATCACAATGGAGCCCACCGCGAGGGCTTCACATCGGGTTTTAGCCTCGTGGATCAACGTCGATGACGAGCTCAAGAGGCAGCCTGCCTGAGCTCCTCTGGAACGTTGCTGGTACACATCCGGAGAGACAAGATTGCCCCGCACTGCCTGGTGCATGCAGGGCCTCGTTGGTGATGTGACTTCGTTGCCACATCACCACTCTCCGATCCCTCTCTTTCCTCAGCAAAGAGAACCCAGCCTCCCGCAGGCGTATGGCTGCAATACATCGGCGAACGCCCCGCACTGCCAGTGGCGCGCAGGACCTCGTTCCCGATACCATTCGACATGCAAGATGCGTGCCGCCCCGCTCAAGTCTTGTCGACCCTCTGGCGGACACACCCCTGGTTCCCGTCCGCGCCCTCTCCCTTCCCTTAAGAGCAAGATTCGAGGGTGCCGTCAGACTCGACGGAGAAGCTCACCCCGTACCAGTCTTCCCGGGTCGAGGTGCGGCTGGTGCTGTCATCTCCCCACCACGGATACTGGCAGTGCAAGGTGAGCCGCCACCAAGAACAACCCGCGCGCCTGGCCCCGTGGATCCCACGTGCGCTCAACTCCCCCTCCTCGCTCGGCGGCTGCACTTGACGCGTCGCCGGTACACGGCTGGCCCAAAGACGCGCGCGGTACGCGTCTGCGTAATGGGAGGCAGGAAGTCACCAGACGGCGACTACTCGCCGCGGCGGGGCGATACGGCGGTGCCGAGCGCACGTGGCGCCTGGAACCTCTTCTTCCACCACCACCATGTCCAAACTACGGTGTCCATCGCCGTAATTTGGACGCCCTCTACTCCCTCTTTCATATTCTCTCCGGCTGGAACTCTGGAACCTGGGCACCCGGAAGCCCCAAGAGCTTCGAAGAACGAGGTGGAGGGACGAGGATAGCGAGGGGACGAGAACACCAGCGCCCTAGTGGCTGCGGTGTTTTCGTTTCACCTCGGGACAGGATGCTGGGGGGCATGGGACGAAGAAGAAACTATGCGAGGGGAGGAAGGGATGGTGGAATTGAGCTGGGAAGGACTGGGAGCGCAGCGCTGGCGGGACGAGACCGCGATGCTGCTGCTATCGGGTACGTGGCGCTACTTGCAGCGAGCTCCACTGCCCCTCCGCGCTCTTGCCGAGGCCCACACCCGTTCGCCCACGTTCACGGACTCAACGCCAACGCTGCGCTGGACTCGACGTCTCGCCCACGCCCCTGGACCCGCTGGCGCAACTCCACACGCGTGCGTCTCGGAGGGCACGTCACCTCCGAGGAAGCGCCGCGGTGGAATCGCTGGCCAGCCCCCGCTCCTGCTCGCTGCCATCGTGCCAGCTCGCGCCGCGCTGCCAGCTTCAAGCTCTGCTCTGCCAGGTGCGCGCGCGCCTGTGCTCATGCTCTCGCGTCGCCCCGCTGCCGCTGCCGTCCGCGAACGCCCCGCCGACTCAGCGCTGGAGGCGCCAATGCTGCGCTGGACTTGACGTCCCAATCGCACCCGCACGACTGCCCGCGCCCCTGGACCCGCTGACTCGGCTCCACACGCGCGCGTTCTCGGAGGGCAGGTCTCCTCCGAGGAGGCGCCACGGTGGATCGCGTCGTTCTCACCTTGCGCTTGAAGCCGCGCGCCTGTCCCGAATCGACGGTCGAGGTTCGCGCAGCACTCGCCCGACCCGTGGAGTTGACCCCCGCGACTGGCCGCCCACGCCCTTGGAGCTAGCTGTACTCAGCATCCCGCCCTCGCTGCTCTGCACCCATCATGTGCACGCCTGCCCGCCGCCCGCTTTCACGCGTTGACCCCACACGCGCGCGTCTCAGAGGGCACGTCTCCTCCGAGGAAGCGCCGCGGTGGAATCGCCGGCCAGCCCCCGCTTCTGCTCTGCCAGGTGCGCGCGCGCCTGTGCTTGACCTGGACCCCATGCCTGCGCTGCCGCACACCAGCGCCATGCCGACTCGACGCTCGAGGCGCCAATGCCGCGCCGGACTCGAAGTCCTACCCGCGTCCAATTGATGGCCATGGAGGCTCTGCGCTGCCGGCGTGCGCGCGGAGCTGGCTCACCATCCCCCCAAGCAGCGAGGTAACTCCACTGCTGCGGGAGGCTGCTGCAGAGCGACCATCGCCTTGTCTCTTTGCACAAGGCGGCTCTTTGCTCCTCGCCTCACACCCTCGCCTCGCCCCGGTGCCGCTGCCGCCCGCTAACGCCCCGCGCTGCCGGTGTGTGCGCAGGGCCGTTCTCCGCTTGCCTGCTACAGCACACCAGTGTTGCGGTACTGCTCCTCCACGCCTCCGTTTTGCGCGCGAGTGCCACGTCATCGGCGCCTGGATCTTGATGCGCGGGCCTCTCGCTTCAGCTCGCGCCCTCGCCCGCCACGTACGACGTCTGTTGACACCAAACGCGCCGTCGCACGACGCGAGTGCCACGCCCCCCTCTGGTTCGTCCGCGCACAGGGATGCCTCGCGCTGCCACTGTGCGCGCGGAGCTGGCCGCCCACGCCATCGACGCGCCCCGGACCCGTGGACTCAACGCCCAAGCCCGTAACTGGTCGCTCGCGCCCGGTCTCGCCCGAGTTGGGGCAGCCCCAACTCGAGGCTCGCACGTCCCGAGCCCGTGTGCACATCCGCACGACCACCCGCGTCCAAGTGCCCCCTTTGCCTGCACTACTGAGTGGGGGGGCGCCCTTTCCAGCGCACCGGCGGCCGCTACGGCTGCGTTTTACCTTAGCTCGGTGTGCGCGGCTGCTACCTGCGCCTGCTCCTGCGCAGGGCACCGTCCGGCTCGTTCCAACGCGCTGCGAGGAAGTTGCCGGTGTACATAGTCTGCTCGCGCCCTCGCCCGCAATTGGCTGCCAACACCCCTTTTGCTTACGCTACCGACTGGGGGGCGCCAATTCCAGCGTGACGTCCAGCGCCAACATCTCGCTGCGGTCCGTGAACGCCCCGCGTGCGCACCACGACCCCGCAGCGCGTCGCCCACTGCGCGTGATGCCGGTTGCCACCACTCGGGCACTTCACCTCCGCCTCGACACGGCGACAAGGGAGCGCAAGCGCGTGCTATCGCTCGCCACGTTGCATGTGCGATTACACCAACCAGCTGGCGAAGCTTCGTCGCGAAGAATCAGCCAGGAAGAGGGAGGGATGATGAGAGTGAAAGGAGGGGATTTAGGGAAGGACGGAGAGCGCAACGCTGGCGGGACGAGACCACAAAGCCCAAGGGCTGGGGCGCTGCTTTCAGTGCGCCCCACTGCTCATGCACCGTGACTTCGTCGCTGCACGGCGAAGCGTCTCACACGTACAGGAGTGTCCTCCACTCGCCGTGCGTGGACGA
The DNA here is from genome assembly GCA_029378375.1 of Mycena olivaceomarginata. Classification (NCBI taxonomy): domain Eukaryota; kingdom Fungi; phylum Basidiomycota; class Agaricomycetes; order Agaricales; family Mycenaceae; genus Mycena; species Mycena olivaceomarginata. The sequence goes on along the minus strand of JARKIC010001176.1, from coordinate 141,803 downwards.
CTCTTCTACCCTGCGTGACAATGTCTCTGGGCGTTGGGCAGCGCCGTCCCCGCATCTTGTCTCCGACGCGCGACCATAGGCCGTCCCACCTGCACCCAATCGACGGCACCCTCGCCCCGCGTTCTCAACCTGCGCCAGCCCACGGTGCATCCTTGTCCTCGTCTCCAGCTCGCCTCCTCGACTCGACACTCGGGGCATCAATGCCGTGCTCGACTCGACGCCTGCCACTGGATGCCCGCGCATCCGGACCCGCTGACGCACGAACGCACGTGGATCTGGCTCGCCCACACGCATGCACGAGGCCTTTCCTCGCTCGCATTTTGGCACCCTCTCGTGAGGTCGGCGCTATCGGACCCGCCTCGTGCCTCTCGCTCGGCCACCCAAGCCATCCGACTGCACGCCTGGACCTGACCTCCCACCCGCGCCCGTCTCTCCGCTCGCCGCCACTGCGCCAAGCTCGCACCGGTACTAGTGCACACGCGCCTCGCCACGGCCCGTGTACCCTCGTCGCGGATCCTCGGCAAGCTCCCATCGCCCTCACACGGTCCTACCACGCCGGCGCTCGCCCACATGCACCCGTCCGTATCGTCCGCGCCTTCATCCCATCCCGCGAGCATCGCCTCGTCCTCGGTGTCATACACCGCTATGGGCCAACTCGCGAGGTGCGCTAGGGCCGGCTGGGTTTTACTTCAGCACGGCACTCCTCCGTCTATCTCGCCCATGGCCCGGCCTCGCCTCCTCGCCTCCGCGCGCTCGCTCTCCGCTTTGGGAGCGTCTGCGCACGCGTTTGCATCCTCCGCACGCGTCCCAGAGGGCGCGTAACCTCCGAGATGCGCTCGTGGTGGAACTGCTACGCTACGCGCTTGCAGGAAACCAGCCGCTTCGTTCCCTCTTGTTAGACTGTGGCTCGGAATTTTTTCTAAAATTTTCTTTCTTGATGGGATCTCGCTAGCCTGAGGGGCTGTAGGGGTATTATAGCCTACCTTGATCACATCAAGTGTGCTTTCGTCGCCTCCCCTGCACCCGCGCGCGTATCGTCCACACAGCCCCAGGTCAGGAGATCTTGCACGTGCAAGATCTCCGAGTGCCCTTTACCACATCCTCTGACCTCTATCGACGCCGCGCCCAACTGCCCAGCTCATATGGTCAGAATAACTAGTTAAACCCTGGCCATGCCCACGGGCTCAATGTGTTATCTGTGGCAACTCTATATATGGAAACCCCACAGGATAACAGGTTAACTGTTGGCAATGTTGGCGGGCCTAATGTGTTATCTTGTGGACGTTGCCGTATACAAAAAAAGGATGCCCACAGAGTGGATTGAACTTGATACCTTTAGCTACCAGAAGCGGCAGGAGCGGCAGAGGACATTACCTTTACACCATGAGAGCTATAACAGGGTAGTTCTCTGTCTCAGCTAGGCTAAGCCTAGGCTTAGCCTACCTGGGGCTGCTTATACCCACCTTTAGGGCAGCTTCCCTGCCCTAAGTCTTTGAAAACAGTTTGTCATCATTTATGTTCAGGTTAGAGGGTAGGGTGGAGGTGAGTGCCTTGGTCCTAGGTATATTTATTTATTTTGGTTGGGTGTTAGGGTTGGTTAGGGTTTTGAAACACTCCAAAACACATAATAAATAGTGAAAAACTGTTTTCAAAGACTTAGGGCAGCTTCCCTGCCCTAGAGGTGGGTATAAGCAGCCCCAGGTAGGCTAAGCCTAGGTAGGCTAAGCCTAGGCTTAGCCTAGCTGAGACAGAGAACTACCCTGTTATAGCTCTCATGGTGTAAAGGTAATGCCTTCTGCCGCTCCTGCCGCTTCTGGTAGCTAAAGGTATCAAGTTCAATCCACTCTGTGGGCATCCTTTTTTTGTATACGGCAACGTCCACAAGATAACACATTAGGCCCGCCAACATTGCCAACAGTTAACCTGTTATCCTGTGGGGTTTCCATATATAGAGTTGCCACAAATAACGCATTGAGCCCGTGGGCACGGCCAAGGGTTTAATGAGTTATTCTGACCATATGAGCTGAACTGCCGCTGGCCTCGCTCGCGCGGCGTGTCCACGGTGCATCGACGTCCGCGCCCGACTCGCGGGACCGTTGACTCGACACCCGCTCCTGCACTGCGCTCGCAACTGCAGCCGAGTGGCGGGTGCTGCTTCTCAGCGCGCGACCCCCGTCTCGCTCTCGGTGTACACTGCCCTGTCCATCGCACGCACGCTACTCCGCCTTCGTCACCAGCAGTCCCCGCACGCTCGTACGTGGCTTCTCAGCCTGTTGTCCCCATCTGCCGCTCCGTCGCCTCGCTGCTGGATCTACAGCGAATTCGTCTCAGGAGGTATAGGGATCCCCAAGCCGGCTCTCTCGGGAGCGGGGCACCGCTTTTAGCGCGCCCCACCGCTCAGCCGCTGTAACTCGCCTGCGCCCGCCCGTATCGTCCACCACAGCCATAGCGCCAGCGCACCATTTCCTGCGCCTGCGTTCCGTGCAGTCGCCGCACACGTTCTTCGTGTTGCTATCAGCACACGTGGGGGGCACCGTCCTCGTCTCTGGCGAGCATGCGTGCGCCATGGGATGTGTCCTGCGCCCACCGCTCCTGTATAAAAGCTTTTTTCGATGAAAAATATGAGGTTCCACAAACGAGGTTGAGAACAACAATTTACAAGCACGAGGTATGAGGTTTTTGTGCTATTCCAGGTTGAGGTTGAGGACGAGGGGTAGGTTGAGTACAAGTTTTCATAGGACGAGCAAATAGCTTTAAGGTTGAGTACGAGACACGAGGTTGTGGGGTGTAGGTTGAGTACGAGTTATCATAGGACGAATAAATAACTCTAAGGTTGAGTACGAGACACGAGGTTGTATGCAGTGGTTTTAGAACGAGGTTGAGGTTGAGGGCAAGACTTGAGAGCTGAGGAAAACAGTCAAGTTTTGATCATCATTCTACCAATCAGTTGATCAATTGCTAACCTTAGCTGTGACACTGTGACACAACAATTAAATTAGAAAATTGATAAGTAATTTGAGGTCTATTTTCTGACTTTCTTTACAGTTCTGGTGAGTAATTGCTGCATATACTAGCTGGATAATAACTGGTATTGGTTTCCAATGCTCTTCCAATGTTTTTAGTCCATACAACTGGGTGGCCACTAGTATTTTTATCACACACACACACAAAAAAAAGGGCCCTGATTATTAGTAAAAGTTGGAGCAGCTACATTAGGTAAATGCTGATGGTAAACTGCAACTAAAATACTTGATTACACCACCATTTCTGAATAATGTCCCACGAATGTCCGCCCGATGATCTTTGGCGGTAATCCGTCAAATGTTACATGATCGTCCCAGAATGTTCCTGGAACATTGAAAACGCGATTCGCATCCACTTGGGAATCGATGACCTTTCAAGAATGTCCGACCCATACATCCATGGGAGCTTTTCCAAATGTCTACCGCTTGTCGATGGGAGGGTTCAGGCGGGCTTTTGTGAACAGTTTGGATAGGCTTTGTGGACATTTCAATGCAAATATTGAGCTAAAACAATAGCATTGCAAAAATGTAGGTAATACAGATTGTAGTCTACGATCATATCCTTCCTATCGTATAGGTCATCCAAATTGTAGCACACAGGCTGCCCGCAATCGGCTGCCACGACAGCGGAACGGCGATTGCAAGCACGGGCATCTCCAGTGCGGAGGCAGAGGCGGACACAGGTGTCAGTAAAGGAGCCAGGGAGGTGTCGACAGCTGTCAAAGGTCGTGCTCATTGAGGGCTCGACATGCAGGCTCTCACTCAGCAGCACCGACGGCGCACATGCTGGCGGCATGATATCCGGGCCTGCAGCCGCTCGTACCATACAAGGTGGGATCGTCGGCGAGGTTCACTGCAATGTTGCGCATGAGGGGGTGGGGGGACTGGGAGTTTCGTCAACATATAGCCAGGGACAGACGTGAGGGTAGCACGAGTCAGAGGCGTGGGTTTGGGGATTCGCGCCGCACACGACTTGCGCGCCTAGGGGCGGGTCCCGACATGGGAGTTGCTTGCATGCAGGCGGCACCATGGCTCCGGTGCTGCGCTTCGCTTTCGTTACGAGGGGTGTGCGGTTGGAGGAGTCGACACTTGAGTTGCATTGTGCGGGACTCTGAAGACTTAGGAGCAAGATGAATGAGGTATCTTTGTGAAGGGCGAGCGGGGTGCTCAAAAGAACGGGAGAGTACTGGGTCTGCAAAGCGCATCTTCGAAATCCTGCTGTCAATGTTATCCCAATGCTTGTGTCTAGCTCCAGGAAAGATCCAGCCGCAGATTATGATCCAGAGCTTCAAGTTGTCTAACCAGGCCGCCATATAGACCAAGAACCCATGCCACGCTGCTAGTTTATGTTGCAGACTTGGTGAACCGTTGTCATGACATGCGGCGCCAGGAGGGAAGAAGGCGAGAGAGAGGATATTAACGTGGCAAAAGTGGTGAGATGTCGAGCGGAGCTTGAATTTGTGATGCGCACGGACACTTGATGGACGGACTCAATGATTTTTCATTGCTTCCCCACCAGTTGCACACAAACATAAATGTTTTGAGGATAGTCAAGCAAAATTGTAAGCAAAGGTTTACCAGAGCTCTGTAAAATGTCTTTGCAAATGTTCCTTGGATGTTTCGCTTCCCTGATGTCTAAGGAATATTGCCGAAAAGTATCATCAGATGATCCGCACGCTGATGTTTCATTGAGATTATGCAAGATTGGCGGGTTGTACTAGACCACTGCCAAGAACTAGAATTCACAAATCTGGGAATAACTGTGGAAGGCATTTGACATTAAATTCCAATCAAAGGACTTTCCCCCTGAGAAGAGAAACAATATTTACCTGTCAGAATGTGTGCAAGTGAGAGAAACTGATTTACTACCAATTCTGTTCTCCAGCAATTGATGGAAATGCCACATGGCTCACAGAAAGTATTTTGCATTTTGTGGGCCACCTGGAACACTGATTGGAAAATGGTATAGGTAACTCTTGTAGCCCTTGATGAGCTCTACAATCTGAGCATAACTTTCCCATTTGGGACATGAACACCTATCACCCAAAAAGGAAATTCCCTACATCAGCCCTTCTTTCACTCATAATTCAACCATTTTGGGTGATCTAACCATATAGGGATGTTATTCTAAGCTCTTTGAATTTGATCAGGCCAACTCGGAGCCTATTATAGTACAATAATATGGTGAAAAAAGCGAATTTGATAAATTGTATTCCTGGCCATATGTCAGCACAGAACAGATTCCGGGTTCTGAGATGATAAGGGTGACTGAAGCATGAAGAGTTCCAACAAATAAGTCTGGAGTTTAGACTAGAATCGTAAGTACTAAAAAGTAGCTACAGCTTATATACTAAAGTCCCTAGGGGTTGTAACTAAGGTACAGTGTCGGATGTCCAAGGACAACAGACAAGGTAAATGCAAGGTAAATAGAGGCTTTGTGCTGAGCCACCAGAAGCCACCAGGTGGCTTTGAGCTGGCTCATGAGGCATGCGGTCATGGTGGCTAAAATAACACAACAATCATATTTTTAGCCACTAGTGGAGTTACTGGATGATGTTGTGGCTGGTATAGCCACCAGACACTGCATGCCAAAATAGCCACTGGATGGCTCCGGATGGCTTGGTGCAAAGCTTATGAAGGGGTATATGAGTGTAGAGGAGCCAATCAGTAACTCAATGGTCACAGAACTGATTGAAAACCGTTTGGGATGGTGCAGCAATATAAATAATTCCTGACTGTATTAATTTTTTCCCCTGGCACTATGAGAAATATTCATCATAAATTTCAACACTTTTATGTTGAACTTCAAGTTTTATGATGTTTCGTCACAACAGCCATCCTGAATTTCAATGTACATTTCATGACCTATATTCTGCAGTTTTCTATCTTGGAGCCTGGTCAGTCTCCTTACCATTCATCATGAAAAATTGTGTTGAAAAAGGCCGTGGATTTGCTCCAAGATTTGGCCAAGCTTCCCCAAAAGTGTGATGTCATTACTCCACTGGTTTGATATATGAACCCACATCACTCCACAGCACCTCCCATGCTCTCTTGTACTTAAACTACCACCTAAGGTTGCCCTTGCAGTCATGATGTTTCACTGTAAACCAGGCTGCTCAAGTTATGAAAGGCATGTCAGTGTAAGGGCAACCTTAAGCTTGGTGCAGGGCATGGAAACTAGCGGAGGAATCTGAAGTATAAATATAGGTACTAGAATACAGGAGCAGAAATACTATGCACCTAGCAGGGGAATCCGAAGAGAAGAAAGGATGAGGATTCCCACGCTAGGCGAGCCCTTGTATACAGTTCAGTAACTACCCAGTAGCATGTGTCCATAGGTATCCACAATGATCCCAGGCCTGATCACATAGCACATGCCAGCAGGAGCGGACAGATGTCCTGGATGGTTCCATGGATGGGGCGGACGGAAAAGGGGCTGGAGCAGCAGACACGGAAGTGGCTGGAGGGGGGGGGTTCCCCTGACAGTCAGTGTAAAATATACACAGGGAAGAGACGGTGTAGATGGCTCAGATTGAGCTTTATTTGAAGTGTTGTTGTGAAGTTCTGGCCAGATGGTGTTTTGAACCATAACCACTATATGGAACCAAAGTTGTTCTCAAACCCATATCCTCAGAAACAGCATTCAGCCAAAACCTGATCAAAACACTTCAAAATTTCACACTCAGTAGTCCCCTTAGTGCCCAATTCACAAAATAACCAAAAGTGTCAGACTGTCAGTTGACATATTTCGAGTTTATGCTGATTACCCTGGTTCCTGGCTGAGAGCTCTTTATGCGTCCTGGAATATCTACTAGGAGCCTTAAGCAGAGTCTCCATGATCCTGGGGCATGCTGAATAGGGTCAACAACAATATAACATATGATCACCTCAAATCATGGGGTATGTGTTGACCTTGACATAAATTGCCTGCTTTCCTAATATAAATAATCAGGGCCCAATTTTTTTTTTGTGTGTGATAAAAGATACTAGTCAAAACATTGGAAGAGCATTGGAAACCAATACCAGTTATTATCCAGCTAGTATATGCAGCAATTACTCACCAGAACTGTAAAGAAAGTCAGAAAATAGACCTCAAATTACTTATCAATTTTCTAATTTAATTGTTGTGTCACAGTGTCACAGCTAAGGTTAGCAATTGATCAACTGATTGGTAGAATGATGATCAAAACTTGACTGTTTTCCTCAGCTCTCAAGTCTTGCCCTCAACCTCAACCCTCGTTCTAAACCACTGCATACAACCTCGTGTCTCGTACTCAACCTTAGAGTTATTTGTTCGTCCTATGATAACTCGTACTCAACCTACACCCCACAACCTCGTGTCTCGTACTCAACCTTAAAGCTATTTGCTCGTCCTATGAAAACTTGTACTCAACCTACCCCTCGTCCTCAACCTCAAACCTGGAATAGCACAAAAACCTTACACCTTGTTCTCTACAATACTGCCCTCAAACCCTGTTTCTCGCCTGCATATTTTTCAATGATAAAAAAGGTCATACTCCTGGAGTGAAGGCGCACGGTGCATTCTGTCCGCCCGGTAGGTGGAGAAGACCGGGGAGCAGCTCGCTTTCCTAGGCAAGAAGCCTGCGCGACTATGTCGCTGCGGCTTCTCGTGCAAGAGAGGCTGGATCGTTCACCAGCGCGTCGCTGCCAGCGCCCCATTCCAACAGGACGCTCTGCGCTGCCAGTGTGCGCACGGAGCTGGCTCACCCGTCGCGCTCCGATACGCGGGCGCTGGGACGAACCACTCCCGACGCGGGTACGTGCCCTTGAGGGTGTTCTGCAGTGTGGATCTACCGTGCCCGGCCCTGCTAGGTGCTCGCACTGTTGCGATCACCTCTCGTGCAGCGGGGCGCTCGGACGATCACTATCTGCGCCCACACCGTCGCCCCTCGCCGCTCGAAGTTGGATGGGGCGCGTGCGCGTGCACGCACCGCTCGCGCCGTACTGAGGCTCGACACATGTGGTTCACTCTGCGTAGGCAGTGCAGGATGGGATCGAGGGAGATGAGATCGAGGGAGGGCAGGGCTGAGAGGGTACAGTGCTGGCGGGACGAGACCGCAAAGCTGTTTTTTCTGGGGCTTGGAGCGCTGCTTCTTAGGCGCACCCCACCTACATAGTGCCTTTGCAGAGCAGTGGGGCACTATTCCGCTGCTCGGGGTTTCTCGACGTGAGGGAGTCTTTGGCTTGACACATGGATTTCGTGCAGAGCCTGCGCGACTGTGTTGCTGCGGCCTGCGCAGAATCTTCTCAACTTCGCTGGACGAATAGAAATTTTTTCTTCTTTATTTTTCCGAGTGAATCAATCTAGCCTGGGGGGCTGAGGAGGTATGTATTGAGTCTACACTTGATTCAGTCGGGTGTGCTCCTCTCTCCGCCACACCATCTCTTGCCTCCTCGCCTGCGCACAGGACGGCTACGAGGAGTTTACCTCCGCGTAGTCATGGCACCATGCGCACGGACAACTAGGTACCGGCCTCTATCTAGGTCCTCCTTCCTTGTGCGTTCCAATGGTCGCACCAAACGGCCGCTCGCGCCCGGCTTGCCCTGCCCCGACTCGACGCTCGAGGCGTCAATGCCCCCGGACCCATTGGCTTGACGCCCACGCCGCCTATCAGCACATGCAGAACTGGTTCGCCCCAACATCGCCTCGCTGCGCCCCTGCGCTGCCAGTGTGTGCGCAGGGCCATTCTCCGCTACGTCTGCCCGTGTCACCAGGTGGATTCCACGAGCCACCCCGTGCTTGCTATGCAAGATACCACGAGCACCGCGGACGACCGCCGTCGCTCGGGAGCCCTATGGATTCCATGAGCCACCCCGTGCTTGCTACGCAAGACACCACGAGCACCGCGGACGACCGCCAGTCGCTCGGGAGCCCTGTAGACTCTACGAGCCACCCCGTGCTTGCTATGCAAGACACCATGAGCACCGCGGATGACCGCCGTCGCTCAGGAGCTTTGTGGATTCCACACCTCCCGGGGCCAGTTCCAACTCGTTGCTCGCGCTAACAACCGGCGCCCCCAGACGTGCTGACCCCGCCCCATCTTGGAACCTCTCGTGAGGTCGGCGCTACAATTCCATGCAGCACCACGACGTGGAGAGGCTCTACCACACTCTCAACCCGTAGCGTGCGCGGCAGCATAGCTCGCCACTGCTGCGCAGGCTTCACCTCTATAGACTATCTTGTACATGTAGCCTGCGCGACGCAAGTTGCTGCGGCGAATTGTTAAATTGATTACTTCCTGCAGCTGGAATAAGACTTGAAGTCACGAGGGAAAGCGGGGGGCCACAAAGCCAGCTAGACTATGTCGCTGCGGCTTGAGGGGCAGCGCCGGTGGATTGTTGGCTAGTCTCATAAAGTGAGATCTCGAGATTGGGGGGCTGCAAAGCCCGCGCAACTGCGTCGCTGCAGCATGGGGGGCCGTGCCTGAAATTGCGAGCTAGCCTTGCAAGGCAAGATTTATTGGTGCACCAAGCCTGCGCGACTGTGTTGCTGCGGCTGGCGCAGGGCTTCAATTGTATTGCGGTAGCAAGTCTTCCGCAAGGCCTGATTTTTTTTTTCCCTTTTGCTAAGCTCTTGAATCGAGCTAGCCTGAGGGGCAGTAGGGGATATGAGGTAGCCTACCTCGATTCAATTAGCGTGGTAGCAGGCACTCGTCTCTGGGACGCTGGGTGTCTTCGTCCGCCTGCCGCCACCGCGCCTTCCTGTTCACTCGCCCACTGCCAAATGAGCAGGTCTCTGATGCCAGCACATGTCTCTTGTTGACATCGGCGCTAGCTGCTGTGCATCACGAAAGAACGAACTTGAAGCTCCATCCTTAAGCAGCTTGAGTTGCTGCACAGAGGAGATTGGAGGGGAGCCCGCTGCTTCCCAGCACACCTATGTTGGTGCATCCACACCCTGCCAGCGCTGTTCTCGCTGCCGTTGAGCCGTGCGCAACATCTTCAGCGTGAGGGCTCTCGGCCTGGTTCCTTTCCTTTCTTCCTTCAGTTGCATATATTAGATATATATTACCTACTATGCCAACTCATGCTATCCTTATCTCATCATGGACGCTATACGTCGTACTTAGCTTTCTTCTTGTCATGGACACTCTTCCCACATCTGCCTGCTCATTGTTCTCACCTGCAACTACATATCCCATTCCTCGGTAATTCTGGTGCTTCGTTCTCTTGCGCCTGGATTCTGTGCCTCCCTCACTGTGTGCACCTACTCCTTCCTCGGTGATCCTGGCGCTCTGTTCTCTTCTACCTGGAGTCTACACCTCACTCTGGTGACCTGGCCCTCGCCGCTTGCCTTTGGCGCAGCAAGGAGTCAACGGTCCACTGCTACCCTTCCTCTCCAGGACCGCCATGCACGACATACACTTCCTCGCCCTCGTTCATTGCACGCGACATTGGTTGCAAGACAACCCCATGTCTCGCATCATGGCTCAGCACATTCACCGAGCTGCCACCTCACCGTCTGCGGCGCACTGTGGCATCTGTCTACTGCACATACAGCACATTGCACTGGCTGTACCGCCACACTGGTCTTCTGAACCCCGGCCCGCTCTACCTCTTGTGACGTGTTCACCCCCATTTCATCCTCTTACTGGCGCCGTCCCTCCTCATCTGGATATCTCTCCTCATGCACATATCGGATATCGCATCTGCCCATCCCCACCAAAAAATTTTTTCCCTTCGTTGCGGATCTGGCTCTCTGTGCATATGGTGGGATTAATTTTTCCTCGCGCATTCTGTGCCTGCCGTGGCCCAGGGATGCACAAAGAAAAAGTGGGGGGCTGTAGGGGGGGGGGTATATGTAGTACTCCCCTGCAGGAGCAGCTATGAGGAGGACCAGAGGGACGACTTGCCTGCCTCATGCAAGGAGTACTATGGTGCGACCATACAGGCAAGAAGGACCTGTGGGATGCGCGCGCATCCTAGCGGATCATGCACCTGGCCCAGCCAGGTGTAGTGCGCAGCGGACCAATGGCACATAGGTCAGGTCCTGGTCGACGCGCGCACATCCTAGCGGATTATGCATACTGGCCCAGCCAGAGTGTAGTGTGCAGCGGACCTACGGATCGAGGAGCACTATCCCCCTCAGTCTAAGGGCTCACCGTATGGCAGACCAAGGGGATGACATACAGCGCTGGACATCCTGTGCAGCAGACCAGCAATCGGAGCACACATGGCAGGCTTCCCAGTACTGCCGAGGTTCGGGACACTTGTGCCCTGAGCTCCCCCTTCACTATCAGTGGAGGATGCAGGGATGCAGCACCAAGAATTTTTTCCCTCATGTCGGGTTTGGGGGGCCATTGTGATTTGCGATGCTAGGTGTTTTTCTTATGTTTTCACTTGCATGCTTGTCTACCTTGGGCATGCGGGGGGCTCTGTGATGGGGTGTCCTATGGCATTTCCAAGGCAGACGCTGCTAGACCTATAGATAGATTACCATATCTTAGATCACATGTTCCTATATCGTTACATCATGTAGATCACGTAATACAATCTTAACTTGCCATCTACCATGATATAGCGAGTCTGAGATCACCCCGGCGAACCACCATTACGCGTTAGACCACCTGCCTGGCTGAGCATCCGTATAACTGCTCCATGGCCTCGGTGTTGCAGAGGCTCCTGTCCAGGGTAACACGACCCCTTAGCAAAGGGTTACAACGGTACCCCTGTGAGCTGGCGCCTTTGTGGCTGCCTACCTCACTTCTACTACGGCTACTACCCACAGTGAAGCCTTCCGAACTACGATGCGCGTCTCCCGACCCGTGCCGCATCACACCCGGTGAGAACCCCAACCAGGAGAAACCCGATAGACGCTAGTAGCTCGTGTGTTCCCCGAGCAGTAGGACCAGTCGTATGGCGTCCTCGCTAGGAGGCCGTATGTCGTAGGTCGGGATGCGAGGCGGAACCCGGTGAAATGCTGACTATGGGGCTGGCGGTGAAATAACCACAACACAAACCTTGTAAATGAATACGTGGTTCGATAATGCAACTACAACAACTCAAACACTATAGTCCTCGTGCAAGTTCGGGGTTCCAATCCAGTATAGATTGTGGCAATTTGAACTTTAGTTCTCTTTGAGAAGCAAGACTTTACAGGCCTAAGTTGTATAGATAAAACTTGCTCGAATCCGTTCTAGGCGCAATCGCGATAGACAGACAAGATTTTATGTTCAACGGTTTTGTATGATGTGGGTCTAGGTTTGGAGATGATACTCCGATGCGTAAAGCAAGTGATCCTTATGAATTCCGATTCCAAATAGTATCCGCGATTGTTAATCCTTGCGAGATTACAACCCTATTCCACGTGTCCGTTCCGTTTATCCAATATGTCCACGCGTCGTTTATAAAGATCCAAATCCAACACAGATAATATTCAAACAGGGAAAACAAACGAAACTTGGTATAGCTTCTCAATTGTCAAGTCTGATCGTTTCCTTATATTCCACGCGTCCGTTCCGTTTATCCAATATGTCCACGCGTCGTTTATAAAGATCCAAATCCAACACAGATAATATTCAAACAGGGAAAACAAACGAAACTTGGTATAGCTTCTGGGTGTCTCTGAATGAATGACTACTCTACGGTTAAGCGTGAAGTCTAGTAACTTCGCGTCCAACAGGTGGGGTGAGATTCACTGGTGTTCCTCCCACAACCATCCACTTAAATACGTTACAGGATTCTAAATATAAACGAGACTGATACAAACGAGCAATAGGGTTCAGGGTATATGACTAGTGGTATGGCAGCTAGCCGATGAACTCCTGTCAGATATCAAGCGATGAGTAAAATTGAGAGTGATTTATAAGGAACATCAACGAGCCGAGCTTAACGATGAGTCAAGATCTACATCGCTTAGAACGATCGTGATGGGATATTGTTGATACGTCAACTTTTAGCCGACCTCCTCGTCAGCGCTCCGTTACCCTCCTTGGTAACCATCCGCCCAATTGGTCCCGCCTTGAACCGTTTAAGTGATTTGTTCTAAAAATCGTGATAGCCGCCGCTTTACAGTACCCAAGTGTGGTTTCTTAGTCAATTGGTAGATCGACCAAGTCCAGCTCTCTCTTGGCAGTTCTGGAGATGTCAGATGATGCCTAACTATGATCCCTCTGGTTCAGAAGGATGTTCCCTCATAATATGCCCTTAGTCAGGGATGTGCAGTAGCCCCAATCCGTTCCCAGGATGGTAAGGCACTTTCCGTGATTGCTCCATTAGCGACTTCCCACTTCAACCCTTTACCAGGATTGTCGTCCAGCGCCTTTCTAATGGTTCGTGACACATTATATCCCTTTTAGCTAACTGCTCAGGCCAGCATTAGCCCTTGTGAGATGACGTCGTAATGTAGTGAAGTACATTATAGTATGTTGCAACTCGAGCAGATTTGAATAAATGCCCGGGTGCCCCAGTACCAGGTCTGTCGCCGGGGCGAGTCAAAGAGGGTGTGATATCCACTCAGGTACAAAACCCGAGGTGTGGATACAACCCGTAGTACGGTGCGAGGGAAGCGGGGCAGGGTGGAGACAATGCCTATGTCAAGCCAAGGTAGAAGCCTGAGATTAGACGAGGTAGAATCTACTGTACATGGAGATTCTACCGTGCTTATATAGGCTTCTAAATAAATTAAAGCGATCGCAGTCAATCGCGATCAGTTCCTGCACCGTAGCATTAAGGAGCATTAATGCTGATGCTCCTGGACTCCTCTGCGTTGGTTTCCGTGGCGTCGGTGGACCTAGGAGACCCGATGTTCGGGTTTCCTAGTCCTAAGTGTCATCGTATCCAGTGGTTCAAACCCCGATCGGGTTTGCAACCACTCCTGTACTCCGTGTACTCTCCTGTGTCAGCCCTTGGTGCATCCGGGGACTAGAATCCGTCTGTACGGGTTCCTAGTCCCTAACGTCTTCTGTATTCCGTGGCGCAGACTCCCTGAGTCTGCGGCTTTAGAATCCGAGGCCGGGTTTCAACCGTGAGAAGGTCACGTGGTGGCGTCATGAGAGTCCCGTGTCGCTAAGACGCGTCTGTATCCATACGGACGCGTCGCGCGAAAAAGTAGAACCCGGGCGATTCATGACAAAAGTATGAGCATTATGATTCGGGAGATCCGTCTATCCCAATCACTTCCTCGGAAGCCACATCTGTTGGAAATGGGATCGTCACGCGACGCTGATGTATCACACCATATTCTCTGCATCATTCCTGCCCCTCGTCACCCCCCCTATCCATCCATTCCATAACCTTTATATTCGCTATATCACCGTATTCTCTAGCATTCTTGTATCCCCCCCGACACTCTTCTACCAGTCTCAAATATATCCTGGATTGCTGAACCTTCTGTGTGATCTGTATTCCAACAACATCCCCTCCACCTCTTCCACCCCTTCCACCGGACGTAACCACCCCACTCTGTGCTTGACAAAACTGCTCCAACATAGTAGCATTCAGGCCCTTAGGCGGCAGAGGGTGTGTCCCCAACGCCGCGGCCAAGCGTGGCAGACCTGAGGTCAGACAAAAACCTGCCACGGTCGACTTCCCTGTGAAAAATCCTTGAGCTTGCTCGGGAACTCGCAATCATCAAGAGAATTCTTGGAGAATTCACATCTGGATCCTTTCGGTGTGTTTGGCAACTGTGTGAAATTATAATGTCACTGCGACACACCTGACAACAGCCGCAAAGTGTGTATGGATCCTGAGACGTGAGAAACTGTCCCACAATCGGCACCAGACGGCGAGACGGCAGACTTCGGCAGCTTTATCAGTGCTGAAGAGTCTAGTGGCATCTGAAAGAGCCATTAAATTTCGAAGGACATGGCATTTGGGGTAGCAATGAATTTTCGACAATATATCATATACATAAGAAGCAGCCCAATGAAATTCAAACCTAAAAACAATACAACAGGTAGCAAGGGGTCATGTACAGTGCTCATGAGGGTAGGTCCCAGAATGTGCTTGGACAGCGCAGCGCCTCGTCAATACACCCAGGGGGCATACTAGTGAATGGCAATGGGTTCAGCAGCCCGGAAAGTGTGTCCATATGTACAAGGGGGGTGGTGGCAGGTACTGTGACACGTAGAACAGGGCCAAAGGACGTTATGGGGGGCTCGAAGCAATGTCTTTTGATGATTCCCAGTGGAATGAAGCTCACCTGAGGAGCATAAAGGAGTGGTGTTAAGGCGGCATGGTGGTGGGAAGAAAGAGAGCACTACAGATTTGCAGACGGAGCGGAGAATGAAAAACACATCAGAAAGGCCGAACAATGGCCGATATGCATTTCTATATAAGGGAATGCTTAGTCACAAAGTCAAGGGCGAAAAGGAAAAGACTGCTTCTCGCTGTTCAACATGGGTGATTTCAGATCGGCGTCTAATCGGCACTAGAAAGGTACACTGATTTCTCGAATTTTAACGGAAACATAACAGGCAGCCATGCCTCCACCGTGCGTGTACTGAGCTGCTTTTGCCATTGGGTAGCATCTGTATTCACTGCAATGCTGGGTGCCAGTGCTTATTGTATTTTGTCCTCCCTGCAATTGAGGGTACCCACATGAACGTGTTGAGAAATCAGTCTGCGGAACCAGTTATCTGGACACCGCTTTTCGTTCTGCCTCCAGCTGGCACTGCGACCGCTGATAGAAGTTGGAAAGCCATCAAGAGCGAGACTTGTGTATTCTGTAGTGTTGCCGGGGTTCGGTTAGGTTCGGTTCTTTGCGACATTTCCCGAACCCCAAACCTCTAGTGGGGTTCGGTTCGGGCAATTTTCCGAACCCCGTACTGAACCTCGGGTTCGGTGCAACATGGGTTCGGTTCAGGTTCGGGTAAGGTTCAAACCTCGATCAATCTCAAAATTTTCTCACCTACTTTTCAACGGTGGAAGGAGCCTTGGAGATTGGCAAGAGGTTTGATATTTTCTCCCCGCTCATCCACAACAACAAAGTTTTCATTCAAGCTGAATTGTGGGGCAAACTCTCACCTTGATTTAACAATCACTCCAAAATGTGTTGACTTTTATCACCTCCACTCCAATCTCATGGGCAGTCGCATTTGTGGCAATGGAGGGCCCACAGCTGAAATAACCATCAGAGAGCTTGTGCAAAAGCTGCATGCAGCTTTTCGGTGCGCAAACTCACCCATGCGGCTTTTTATTTTTTTCGCTCTGGGGGTCGAGGGTGCTTTTTGACACTCCTAGTGATGCTCTGCAGCAACAAAGAAAAAAAACAGCGCCGTGTGCAGCTATCAAAACCGCATGCGGCTTTTGCACAAGCTCTCTATTGTCTCGGTGAGTTACTAGGTGGGTAAACCCAATAAAAGTTTGAAATTTACGCAAGAATCCGTTGGTTTTGAAGCCCCAAATGGTTGAGGTTCGAACAGGTTCGAAAAAAATCAAAATCTCCGAACCTTGAACCGCACCTTGGATTTGGTTCGGTTTTTTTTGGAGTGTCCGAACCCAAATTTAGGTGCGGTTCGGGTTCGGTTCAGGTTTGAGAAGGGTTCAGGACCGAACTCCGGCAACACTGGTATTTTGTGCAATCTACTTACAGAGTTTGACCACGTTCCTTGCTTACACAAATGATATGAATGTTATAGTACGAAGATTAAATTCAGAGTCAGCCTCTGCAACCTGAAGTTGAACAAGTCGCTACTTGGTGGATACCGGGCCGATTTGCCAGGTGGTGATGCCCGCCTTATAAGTTACTGGGTTGAGCGATGTGAGATCGGAGTTTGAAGAATTCGTTGTGCAAAGAGTGCAAGAGGAAAACCTGGACAATAAGATTCGGGAGATCTGTCTACGTATCACTTTCCAGGAAGCCACATCCCCTCTACCTGTTCTACTCCCTCCACTGGATGCAACCACCCCATTCTGCGCTCGACAAACTGCTCCAACATAGGCTTCAACTTTGTATTGTGCAGGCTGAAATTGTCTACAGTGTTGATATGCAGCACACTCAGCTCCGAGAACGCCGAGCTGCAGCAGCACATGAGCGTGCCACATGTCTTGCAGAAGAAGTTCGTCATCGTGTTGCTCGAGGGCGATGGTGCGCGCTTGGGCATAGGTGCTGAGGTTCTCACGCCCACGGACGTGCGTCAAATGCGTGTTGGCGACAGTGAAGTTGGACGCGAACTGTAACGGTTCAGACACTCCATTATTCACTCATCCATTTCTTTTCTTTACCATCGTGATTCTCACCGCCTCGCGATCACTACCTGTGCAAAGCCCGCTATGTTATTCATCAATTACTAAACACGTATCACTTTAGCTCCTATTACAATTACTATATATACTGTCATGTACCGTAGCTAGTTCTTCGGTCAATCTTACTCTTACGCCACTTATATCCGTTGGACTGACCATCCAACAATCTTGCTAGTGCTGTGTAAGAAATTCAAATGTTAATAACACTGCTATTAATAGCATGTTATTAACATGTTATTAGCTGCTAGGGCTGAGAGCGTCCAAAATGCCCTGCTATTTATTGCTATAAACTAAAATGCTCAGAAGGCTGTAAAAATGTGTTTGAAAGGGCCAGAAAAACAGGGTATTTTTTGAGGTGTATTTGGAAGTGGAAAGGTGACTGATTGGCACTGAAATCAACAACAATCTCCCCAGAATGGCGTAAATCAAGCAGTTATGTGGGCCAGATTGAGGTAGAATTGAAGCAAATTTTTTTTTTTTTTTTTTTGATGGGGCCCTAGGAAAACTACTGCATTTGGGTGTGGCTGTGCTCGGCAAAAATGCTATATAGCTGTTATTAACACCTGCTAGTTATTGTCCCCAGGGACGTGGAATATCTAGCATAGCATAGCACCTGCCATAAATATTATAACACAGCGCTAAATCTTGCTTTTGAACAAACCCTTGTGCTGAAACTCTCTGTCGACTTCTAGCCGACTCGCTTTCGTCACACAAACATAGAAGCGGTGACTTTCCGGCAGTCCGTGCAGTTGCAGACAAATGTGTAGATGAGGCCTGGGCCCTGGGTTGGCTGGGTCCGTGTTAGCGTTTGATTCCGAAGAGGAAGCAACCAGAATTGAAGAGAATGATGCCTGGGCAGGACTTACAAATTTTAGCTGAACAGCGCCGCAAAAGCATGTGGCCGTAGCTTCCTCCTCGTTCGACCAGCCGTCATTGTCGCCGCCGGCCAGAGGGAAGTATGACTCTGTTTTGTTGGTGGGTGTAGCAGCAGCAGGCATGACTGTGCTTGCGAAGTTTAGAGGTGATACTGATGTGTGGAAAACTTGGTGAGAAGGGTTTTCTGATACCAAAGGATGGATTTGAGTCCCTTCTTTTATACAGTTGAACTTATAGCAGATCCCCGGAGTTCATCGGCGGCAACTTCGGGCTTGTTTCGGCGGCTTACAGATATCGAATGGTTTGTCAACTTTTCAACGATTGCTGAGTCCCCTCGAAGTTGGAAACACGGTAGGTGTTTTACGGATTGCCGAAATAGTCATGTGAGGTGGACACCTAAAAGAACATTTTTGAACATGAGTTTGGGCAGCAGGTCATTTGCAAAAAGGGAGAAAAACAAGAAAGGAATTGGATGGCTTGGCCCCGAATCGAACGGGTCCTCTGCTTACATGGGAAATCAGTGCAACGGAACAGATTGCAGGTGCTGAAGTCGGAAACACGGTAGGCGTTTTACGGATTGCCGAAATGTTGTGTCAGGTGGACGCCTAAAAGAGCATTTTGAACATGGGTTTGGGCAGCAGGTCCATTGCAAAAATGGAGACAAACAGGACAGAAATTGGATGGCTTGGCCCCGAATCGAACAGGTCCTCTGCTTACATGGGAAATAAGTGCGGCAGAACAGATTGCAGGTGCGGGCCTCTGCTACCGAGCTCTGACCATAGCTTGTTGAACCTGAGATTTCGCTGAAACGGTGCACTTCTTATATGACTAGGAATAGCTAATTGATAGGTATTGCGAACAAACACCCAAAACAACCAACCACAACCAATCTACCTCCAAAGATCTAAGTGCTTCTCTTTGTGAGTTCGGGTCCGGACCGTAGTATGCGACCAGCAGGTTTGAACAAACACAAGTTTGATTTATAGGCTTCCAACAACACACTTCTACAACGTACTAGCAATATGCAACCGCCAACAACAACACTGCTAGGAACCTAGGGGTGGTCCGGGGGTGTGTTTATATGGGGTGGATACAAGATGGCTGGACCACTACAGTATTTGGGGGGTCCTTTACACACCAAGTGTGAATGAGTGATTTGCCTTTCAACGGTACAGGCCATTGAAATTCTGAATGGCCAGAACCTTTTTGTATCTTATTTTGAGGACTATTGAATATTCTCAGGAATTTAGAGAGCCAGGAAGTGTGTTTATAGACTGTGTAAAGGAGTGTAAGTCGGATTTGGCCAAATTTGATGGCTTTTGATGGCATATTTTCTCTTCATTTTAGGCTGTCTTTCATGCCTAAAAGGTCTTAGAATAGCCATATATGGTCCTGTCCTAGTGTACAAAACATATTTGGTTCAAATTTTCCCCGATGTGGCCGATTTCTGAGGTGTGTAAAGGAACACCAGTGTGTAAAGGACCCCCCAAATACTGTAGGTCGAGAACACCAGGGCAGAGTATGTAGGTTTGTGAAAATCTTCGCTAAGGGCAGCCCCAAAGACTACTGAGGCTAACAACAAATGGACTTCAATCCTCAGACGGCAAGACTCTCCTTGACCGCCGACCTATTCCTTAACCAAGAACAGGAACCTTTCCGCTTTTATCGGCACTAGTTCACTACAAGCGTCCAGCTAGCGACCCAACACACTACGACAGAGCTTCCGTCTATATCGGGGTGAAGGCGAAGTAACTGACAAGTTATAGCCAAACTAGAGGTGGGGGCACCTAGTCCGTCTTCTTCTTAGTGGGCTCAAGTCAACACACAATTCACCTAGCAAGCAATCCAACACACTACGACAGAGCTTCTGTCGTGTCGGGGTGAAGGCAAAGTCACTAGCGCAAACTGCAGTTGGGTCTCGAAGAGAACACCCTTGTTTTATATGTGGAGGTCTAGGACCAACAACACGAGATCCTCAACTTAGTCACTCGATGTTTCCAGAGTCCACAGTTACTGATTCCAATATAAAGACTACTACAAGTGAAGTTCGGTATCAACCTCCACTAGCAGCCTGAGTCCACTAGCACCAGCTTCGTCCAAAGTCTGGGGTGTAATGTTCTTAGACCCTAGTCTGTCCTGCGCTCCCTTTTATACTACTAGGTTCGAGTTACATGTGAAAGTGAGCTGAATAATACAATAAGCAATATTAGATGATAAGAAATACGGTCAGCCAATGAGACGACTGCCGTTTGGTTTTGGGACTGGTTTGGTATATGCCAGGTCAGCCTCGCTGACCAGCTAGTGTTCAACTGTGGGTATATCAATGGATCCTCAGCCCTCCATCTATGCCGAGTACCCCTTCCGGACCAACTGGCGATGTAGCCGGTGATCTAGGTCATCTCTACTCTGTCAGAGCGTCAATCTATTACATCTAGGCGACGCAGTGTTGCGACCGACATCAAATGGTCATAGCTCGTTGGTCAGAACGTCGATCCACCCTCCGAACATCGGTACAGGCTGTACGATCGTCCCTAGCTCCGTTCCAATAGCCTGCTTGCTATTCCCCTTCGCCCTAGCTGCCCAGATTGGGCACTAGCCTCGTGTTGCCTCATCTCATATGTTGTGGTATGTCTTTGTCAAAGCCCTAGCTGGTCGCTAATCGGGTTGTTCCGCCTAGCGCCGTCAATCGCTTATCTAGAGATTAGATAGTACCACCGGTTACCGTGCTGAGCTTCCTAGCTCAAGGCGTAGTCCCCTAGCTGTACTTCCATCGTAGATACCCGTCTGCTAGACCCTCACTAGCTCCGTCCCAAGTCATCTCTGGACTACTAGAGTCTCCTAGGTCATGTCTCATGAATGTATAGGCAGTGGTTTAATCCCTGGTTGTTTGTACACTCAGCTAGCAGCTAGCACGTCACACTAGTGCAGCTTCGTGCTACAGTCAGCAGTTAGGGCTCGCTCTGACTCTCCTTTATATCACCTAACAAGTGGTCTGCGTACTAGCTAGCATGCTAGTAACAACAGAAGTGCTAGTTGCTTCCCGTTGTATAAATACTGGTCATAGGAAATCGCAAAATTAGCCCTAGATGCCACGCATTTATGTTACGCCGTTTCATCGCAGTGAATTCTTTGCAAAATTGGGGCAAAAGGATACCTGCTTCGAGAGTCGTTGGAATAGTTCAGGTCCTGACTCGAACAGAGTTCTAAGGATTGCCACTGAATTCTTAGGTGGCTGAGTAGGCAGTCACAGATAGTATGGGCTTTTGAGACCTGCGCCGAACTGTTCATAGGTGTGGACCACCGCTACCAAGCCGTGTATGTACACATCTCTTGGGACTTTGGTTCATGAGAGTTTTTTTAAAAAACTCCGAGAAAACAAAAGATAAAAGAGCAACTTGGGTGAGAAAGAGAACCCTGGGTTGGCCTCGAATCGAATGGGTGCCCTACTCAAATCTCCGAGCAAGGACTCACAACAGACTGAGTGCAGGGGCGTGTTGGAAGATCCGGAGGCTGTGCGAGCATCGGAGCTCGGCCAACCGTGGGAACGGGGGTCAGTAAGCACTCGGGCTGACTGATGTGCCCGAGAAACATTACTCAGCAGGGTTCGTAGTATAAAAGCTAGTAGTACAGATGTACCTACTTATCCGTTTGTAACCCACCTGTCCTGATTTACCCTAGGGCAATGACCTAACTTCTACACCAACGGATAATACCTTCTGGGGGTCACCAAACCCAGATACGCATTGATCTCTCGCGCTATGGGATCAACAATTCGGAAGTCTCCATCCTGGAGCAGAAGACCTCACGTAACACCCGAGGCAGTCGTGGAAAGTCATCACGTCGTGATGCCAGCTGGATGCCATGTGGAAAGCCGAAGAAGCCGTTTATCCCTCGTTTGGACTCGAGGATGAATTGTTGGGAACCCCTTGCCTGTGCTAGGATGATTTGTTGGATATCCCTTGTTTGCAGGCAAGGATGAACTGTTGATGTTGGAAGTCCTCGCGTAACCGGGGCAAGTCGGAAGTCCTCACCAAATGGGGCACACGGAAAGCTGTACAATCTTGTGCGCACGTCGAATGGCCGAAGAATTTTGTGGAAGAATTTATGGAGCTTCAGGGAGTGTGTTGGAAGATCCGGAGGCTGTGCGAGCATCGGAGCTCGGTAACCCGTGGGAGTTTAGGTCTGTCAGCATCGGGCTGACTGATGTGCCCCCGAGGGATTACTCAGCAAGTTCCAAGGTATATAAAGTAGACACTATTCTGTCCCTACCTCATCCGTTTGTAACCAACCTTTCACTGTGGCTTCTGTATCCTCAGGGAGCCAAGTGGGAATGCACCCATAATTTCTACAGGGCGGGTCACCGCTACCGAGCCTTATACCCATCTCTTTGGAGTGGGGTTGGTGGGAGTGTTCAGAGCAAAATCCATCAAAAAGAAGACTAATATCCTATGGCTTAAGCCCCGAATCGAACGGGCACCCCGCTTAAACCACTTGAAGAGTTCCTGATTACAGAATGCAGGCGTGGTCCACCGCTACCAAGCCGTTACCTGGTGCTTTGAACTTGCTTTTTTGTGGCAGCATGCAAGCCAGAATGGGAGAAAAAAAATGGGGCTTCGGAGACATCATGGCTTGGTCCCGAATCGAACAGGTGTTCTGCATAAATTCTGTTGGGATCCAGAGTTTTCTATGCGGTACAGGTGCGGGCCACCGCTACTGAGCCGTACACTTGGTGTTTTGAACTTTGGTTGGTGGGCTTGTTCTGCAAGATAGATTAATAAAAAACATTGGTTCAGTGACACCAAGCAACTCAGCCCCGAATCGAACAGGTGCCCTGCTCATATGAGAAAACTGTGCGGGATTTTGCACAGGTGCTGATTCCGCTACCAAGACATGCACCTATATTTTCAAACCCCACTTTGTGAGTGTTTTCGGAAAAACAATCTGAGAAAAAGCAATTTGAAGACCGGCTGAGTGCTCAGTCCCAAATCGAACGGGCATCCTGCAGAAATTTGTTGTGGCAAGAAACCAGAACAGAGGGCAGGTGCGGGCCACCGCTACTGAGCCGTATAATACATAGTTTTTTGAGCCCGAGTGTGTGCAACAAATCCTTTGCAAAATTGGAGCAAAATTGGAGCACCAGCACCTCACGCATGGCTTGACCCCGAGTCGAATGGGTACTCTGCTCAAACTCTGAACCGAAATGGAATAGAGTGCAGGTGCGGGCCCCCGCTACTGAGCCTTTTTCATATCTTTTTCGGCTTGCCTATGCGCAGACTTCCGCAAAATTGAAGAAAAAGATGGCTTGTACTTTCCAATGGCTCGGCCCCGAGTTGAATGGGTACCCTGCTTAGATCGTGATGGTGTTATGTGGACACAGAATGCAGCTGCGGCCCACCACTACCGAGCCATATCTGTGCTTTTTTGACCTTGAGTTTGTGTCACAAATCCTTTGCAAAATTGGATGAAAAAGTCAAGTACTCGCGCGCCGAATGGCTCGGTCCCGAATTGAATGGGTCGCTTAAGCCACTAGTGCGGGTGTGGACCACTGCTACCAAGCCTTGTCTATACCTTTTTCAGCTTGCCTATGCCAAAGCTATAGGGAAGAGGTACTGCGAGAGCGCTATCACACAGTGTGAATGGTGAGTCAGGAGTCTAAAAGGTAAAAGACTATGCACTAGCAACCTTCTAACAGAGGTGTTAGTATGCAGTACTCGACTAGTGATTGGCCCGAGACCTGAAATACAGGTGATGGTCGCGATGTGGTCGCAAGTCACAAACAGAGACAAGTAGACAAGTAAAGGAATAGCTAGTAGGCTATTGGTGTGGATGCATGGGTTACCACTGGCACAGTGATGGTTAAACAGCCTGCTAGCTGGTGCTCTGACCTGTGCTAGATGACTCCAGATGGCAGATTCAACTCCAGTTCATCAGGATAGGGGTTCTGGCAGCAGACAGCAGACTGAAGGATTTCAACAATACCTATAAATGGACGCTAACAGATCAGTGCAGCTGGTCTGCTTGGCTTAGACCCATAATAAAACCAAACGGCAGTCATTTCATTGGTTGCTCGTCTTCAATCACCTTATTTTCACTCATCTCATTATTCATCCTGTTTTTTACATGTATCATGGACCTCAGTAGTATAAAAGGGAGCACAGAATTGACTAGCACCTCAGATTATTACACCCCGGCTTTGTACAAAGTTGGTGCAGGTAGTCTCAGGCTGCTAGTGGAGATTGTACACACTTCACAAGTAGTAGTCTTTATTGGAATCAACAGTGTTGACTCTGGACACATTGAGATCTTAAGTTGTGACTTGAGGACTCTTCACATATAAAACCAAGGGTGTTCTCTTCAAGACCCAGCTAGCAGTTGCGCTAGCAGCTTTGCCTTCACCGCCAATATTGATGGAAGTGCTGTGTCAGCAAAGGCCTCTGGGTCGGCTAAACAGCAAGTAACCCAGCGAGAACCCCAACCAGGATCAACCCGATAGATGCTAATAGCTTGTGTGTTCCCTGAGCAGTAGGACCAACCGTATGGCGTCCTCTCTAGGAGGCCGTATGTCGTAGGTCGGGATGCGAGGCAGAACACGGAATGAGTTGAAGAGGGTGCAATATCCACTCAGGTATAAAACCTGGGGCGTGGATACAACCTGTAATACGTTGTAGAGGAAGTGGGGCAGGGTGGAGACAATGCCTATGTCAAGCCAAGGTAGAAGCCTGAGATTAGACGAGGTAGAATCTACTGTACATGGAGATTCTACCGAGCTTACATAGGCTTCTAATAAATTAAAGCGATCACAGTCAATCGTGATCAGTTCCAGTACCGCAGCATTAAGGAGTGTTAATGCTGATACTCCTGGACTCCTCTGTGTCTGTTTCCATGGCATCGGAGGACTTAGGAGACCCGATGTTCGGGTTTCCTAGTCTTTAATGTCATCGTCTCCAGTGGTTCAAACCCCAATCGGTTTGCAACCAGTCATATACTTTGTGTACGCTTCTGTGTCATCCGTGGTGTGTCCAGGGACTAGGATCCATCTGTATGGGTTCCTAGTCCCTAACATCTTCTGTATCCCATGGCGCAGACTACCCTGAGTCTGCGGCTTTTAGAATCCATGGCCGGGTTTCAACTGTGAGAAGGTCACGTGGTGGCGTCATGAGAGTCCCGTGCTGCGGAGACGTGTCTGTATCTATACGGACATGCCGCACGAAAAAGTAGAACCCAGGCAATTCATGACACACTGCTGTAGTATGTTGGATTGCCTGCTAGGTCGTTGTGTTGACTCAAGCCTACCAAGTAGAAGATGAACTAGATGCCCTCACCTTTAGACCAACTGTAACTTGTCAGTTACTTCACCTTCACCCCAACATTGATGGAAGCACTGTCGTGGTGTGTTGGGTCGCTAGCTGGATGCTTATAGTGTCTATTGCCATTAAGAAGTGGAAAAATTCCTGTTCTTGGTCAAGGAATAGGTCGATGGTTTAAGGACTGCCTTGCTGTTTGAGGATTGAAGTCCCTTGTTGTTAGCCTCAGTAGTCTTTGGGTATCCCTTAGTGAGGATTTTCATAAACCTACATACTCTGCTCTGGTGCCCTCGATCTAGCAATCCAGCCACCTTGTATCCAACCAATAAACCCCAGACCATCCCAAGTGCTAGCGGTATTGTTGTTGGCAGCTGTGTAGTGCTACACTGCAAAAGGGATGCAATGTTTTTGGGACACCATGACAGTGGCCAGTGTATAGCCCAACACAGATCTCAAGGTTGAGTTGTATCGAGATCAAGATCACCTCAATAAGAAAATCAACCAGATGTCCGAGTGAGCCTTGATGTCCTGCTGATCTCCTTGAAAAAAATATAGCACTGGCATCCCGCCCTGAAATGTGCAGTGGGTACCGCTAGCAGGATAACTGGCTGACATCCACGGTGCATTGCTCAAAGGTCAATTACATGTCTGAAATTTATTGCACTAACGGGAAAAAGATCTCACTGAGTCTATCATCTGTAGCTTCCACGCCACGACTAAATGTCAGTTCCTATATGCCTCACCGAGACGCTCAAATAGCAGATGTTGATAGAGAAAATAAAATCCATGAATTGTAAATGTAATAAACAAATCTAATATTATTCGTCACTCTCGTCGTTGTCATCCTCAACCTCCCCAATCTTGTGTTTCTTGGAGACCAGCTGAGGTTGGATGTTCTTTGTGCGCTCACCCAGGGTTACCTGCCAGTCTGGAGTGGTAGAAAAGTCGACAGTTGTCAGGTCGGTGTCTTCCGGCTTGCCATATTCAACCTTGTCATCCTCATAGATTGTATTGAAGCACCTGGAAAATCATCAGCATAAAGTGCAGGAGACAGATGAAAATACGTATACATCAAGTTCTTTCTGGGTCTTGTGCTGATGGCGGAACATTGCAATTGAATTGTCGACTCCTTTGGCCCAAAAGTCCTCCTCCAAGAGGTTCGGATAATTGGAGAGGCACCATCACTGACCGGAGTTGTCAGATTGAAAGGGACTGGCAAGGAAATGAACTTATTGTGATGAAAGCGACATGCTGGTAGAATTGGACTGTCGGCTTGACACCAGTGTCCTTGAGCAACTTGTGAGATAATGTTGCAATGTTGCGCATGGGGAATTGCGCGCCATCGAAGCCTTGACCTGAAACGGAGATATGAGACGTGCATCTGGAGAAGCAATGGGACACAAACTTTGGTCTTGAAAGTATTCCGGTAGTGGGTGCCCTTGCTGTGGATGAGGGTGAGGACCAAGCCAACAGCAATGATATCATCTTCTTGCAGAAGATTCTTCACATTGCACTCATGCATTGCCTTCTATGTAAGAAATTTGTTACTGGAATTGGACCAAGCAAAGATTGCGTACCAAGATATGTTTGCTGACATTGATATCGCGGTAGCATACGGTGGTCGGTGAGAAAACGAATGCACAAACATATCCGACAATCCGCCGCTGCGGCGGATGTCAGACAATGGCGACAAGTAAAATAGACTTGTTCCTGCACATGGAGATTGGGGGGGGGGGGTATAGTCCACACCGTGTCCTTGTCATTCTTCTTCGCCAAATCCAGCACCTGAAGAACACCAGCATAGACGTGGGCCTGACGCTCGTCTGCCGACCGGGTCTACAACAGAACCAGAGCCAACATCAATGGTGATATTAACCTTACAGAGGGGATAGGAATATACCTGGCAGAATTGGTTGAATGCCACCATCGATGTTCTCGTTGGTGAAGCTGGAAGCCATTGGAAAAATTGGGTGGCATATCTGCTGAACTTGAGTGGGCCTTTATAGCGTTGCGCAGAAGCGAGAGACAAGAAGTGAGACATTGCGAGTGGCTTTGATGGCTTGATCGCCAATTACAAGCTGGTACAAGTGTCTGCTATGCCGGTCTAAGCAGACACTCGGGTCACCCAGTCTCTTGTATTTGCATCCAAGAAACCCTGCACTCCAAAGAGAGAAGCCAGCCCCTCGTGCAACTCGGTGAGAATTTAGCGATGCTGCGGAAGACCAAAGCGACCCCACCAGGTGAATTCAAGTGGAATTGCTTACGACTTGACAATTTTGACTGCATATCGGCAGAGTTCAAGGAACTGGAGAACAGCAATACAAGCACCTCAAAATACAGATGCATGGTGTGCAAGGAAGCCGACCCGACTAACCATGGCAAACAGATCGACAAGAAATCAATTCCAGGGCATCTACAGTCGGTTCTTCATGGTGCCAACATCCGAGACAAGCAACAGCGTGAACACGAGGCTTCAGAGAACTTCCAGCAATTGCAACAAGCCTACTCTGTGGCGCCTGGTGATCTTATTCCACATGACACTGAGCTGGACACATTGCCTACTCGAATGTATGAGTGTCCCGGTCACCAAGTCCTGCGTGGGCAGAATACACCGCAGCTGGACTCCATGCTCCCTCAGTTCCCTCCTTCATCACCACAGCAGCACATGACCGAGGGCTTGAGCACAAGCGATTGAAACAACAAGTTGCTTGGATGCTCGTACAATCTGAAGAAAGCGACGATGAAGACAATAATCTTGGTCACACAGTCGACACCTTCAAGGATCTTGATTTGTCTAATCTCTGAATCGGTTTCAAACGTCCGAATTTGACCATTCAAAGATCTAGAAACGGAGGATGATGTTGATGAGGAGGCACTTTTCAGCAACGTCCCAGTCAGCATGATTATGCACCATACCCAGATAAAGTCATAGGTCCAGCAAAAATGACTTCAATATTTGGGGTAATTGATGGTATATTACAGAGCATATTACTGGACATCCTTGATAACTTACCTTGGCTGCACATCTCCAGCGACCAACTCAAGATGGTATTGTGGCTTCTGAAGCAGTGCAAAGTTGCTGGTGTCCCATCGTATTCCAGGTTTCGCAAACTTCAAGACCACCTCTGCGGGCTCTGCGGAAGCAAGCCACAGGACTACACATCGGGCATGGGAAACAGATTATTTGTAAATGATGTCCAAGAATCAATTCCACGGGTGAGCCTCCAAATTGTGCTTTGATATCCGAGTTGCTGGCAATTTAATACATTGAACTTCCAGGACTTTTCGAACCCAGAGATTGTGAAGCATCTGAATTTTTATCCTGAAGAGACTTCGGGACCCATTTCCGAGGTCTGGCAGGCAGAGTGCTGGAAAGAATTCAAACCATCGGAGTTGACACTGATGCATTCCCATGGCTTGCAGCAGTTCTACATCAACGAGGTAGGCGCAACTCCACGACGGCAAGAAGGTTATTCCCTTGTTAGGTTTTTGTACCGCCTGAAGAAACTGATGAGCAATGCAGAGCAGGTGGGAGATAGGCCAGGATGTTCAAAGCGTGGCTGCTACTGAGTTCCAGTATAACTACCATGACATCATTGAGTGCATGGGAGACAGAATCAAATGGGCAGGTATGTTTTGCCCTCACAGAGTCTTGCAATATCTGACATCGAGAAGCAGATTCAAATGCGCCGGAAATGCCTAATCCTCTCTGCGCAATTGCTGGAGAAGATGATTTGTATGTCGTGATGGTTCCTATGTGGGCTGATGACGTCTCGGGCAACAAATCCAAGCAATATAACAAACATATGAATATGTACATGGCAAATTTGAATCTGCCCGGCCGGCTCTTACAACAGAAATATTTTGTTCGCTTTGTTTCAACTTCTCCGCACACCGGTTCTCCTGAGCAGTTTTTCTGTGATCAAGGAGCAAATTCAGTACATCTTCTGACCACGGCTTTTTCTTCCCAAACAACGCTAATACATCTTAAAGGGCGACCCATACAAATCCAATTCGCTGTTATAATGCGGAAACACACCGGAACTGTCGTGTTATTTTGTGTGTGCCAAGCCTCCCTGCAGATAATCCTCAGCAGTCAGAGGAGGCTTCACACATGAGTGGTAACACCAATTGTCGCTGCTGTCGCTGCAAAGCCAGCGGCTCGCACGACCACACAGAGTCCGACGAAGGCTATCATTCAATGCACTACATGGGTTGTTCGTAAAATCTCGAGAAAGTAACTTATATATCTTTTGGACTATTTAGGCTGGCCTTCCTCGCTTCGCCGCACAGACCAAGCATACACTGGAGATGCAAATCAAGTTAGCAATGCATGGTGTGGAGGCACCAATCTTGAAACTCCAAACTGCCACCGGCGTGAAGGACAAGGTCGCACAATACTGGATTGACATTCTGCTTGAAAAAGCACGCTGAACGAAATCTGAGAAACCTGGACGTAGCGGTGATGCTATTGCAGAAGAACTCCAGTAGTGGCTTGACGACCAGCCCAGCAATAAGGTAAACCCGCTTCTGGATATTGCAGGTAAGTCGTTTGCACAGGCCTTTTTTACCTTTCTGATCAATGAACAGGCCTTGACCCCAATCGCGACACCCCAGTCGAACTCCTCCACATGATTCTCCTAGGAATTATCAAGTATGTGTGGCACACTCTTCACACCAACTGGTCCGAGGAACAGCGAAATCTCTTTGTCATTTGCCTTCAATCCACGGATATTGACGGACTGACAATCCCGCCTATCCGAGCTGCATACATGATGCAGTATAAACAGTTTAATCGGAAAACACTTCAAAACACTTATGCAGACTATGGTGTTTCATATGCATGGCCTTGTCCCTCCTGAAGTGTTCGAACTCGTGAAGGCGGTGTCCGCATTGGGATCGGTTTTATGGGTCCACAAAATTGACAACATGAAGGAATACACAGTATTTAAATGTCCAATAAAGTTTTGTATGCCAGTTAATGTTTTGAATAGGAACATTTGACTATTCTCATCAGGAATGTGCTGGATGCTTTTGGTGACAACGACCCAGTGAAGATCCTCCTAAAAATCAAAATCCACCTGTTGACACATATCGTGGAGGATGTTATTCGCTTCGGACCAGCAATACAAAATTCCACCGAGATCTTCGAGTGTTTTAATGCCATCTTTTGGCTATGCTCAATCCTGAGCAATCATCAAGCCCTGGCCACGATATTGCCCGAAAATTTGCATCCATGGACCGCCTGAAACACATCTTGAGCAGTGGGTTTTGGAAGCAAGACAACACATGGGTTCAGGCAGCATCCAATGTCCGTGCAAGTGTTGCAAACAATGCCTATCATCCAGCGCCATTTGGGATGGAAACCTCCTCAAAAAATAATTGTCGGTATGTTCCCTCTACACAATACTGTTACCTGTTCTGAATTTGTCTTTCGGCGGCCAGGGACCATGTGTTTTGTATCAAAACAGAAGTCTCCACCTATTTGATGGAAAGAGACGCAGTCTGCTTCCTCCAGCAATGCCCCCGTAATTTGGTGCTCCGTTCATTGGAGATGTGCCCTCAGTGTGACGTCCCAATCTGGTGACGTTTTCTCCGAAGAGTAATGGGTCTTTGCGCGCAATTCCGAGGTACAATGTCGGCTTTCACTATTATGCATCCTTTGAACCCGTGCTGAAAATATTCCCTTGAAGAATGAACCGCTGGCCAGACAAGTTCTTGAAATTCTTGGATGCAAGATAGCAATGCCCAAGTACCTGCAGGTATCATAACCCTGGAGCATTTTCTCGTATCTGAAGAGCTTCACCTAGACTTTGATATGCCAGTTCTTTGCCGGCCATCGGACACCAGCCGCAGAGCTGCCACAGTTCTGTCTGATGTGCGCAATGTCGGCAACACTGTTTACTCAAGCTGATTGACTTCGCTGCAGTCTTCCATAGGCGATCCTCTTCCGCTTCTCTGCTCAGCATGATTGCAGGCTGGCCAACTGCCAGCCTACAGCATTTTGTCGAGTTGTACAAGAAAGACAGGAAACATCACAGACCACTGCTCTCATCTCACACGGCGATGACGACCACTTCTGCATCAACATGGCGGCAATTCATAACACAACATTACTGCACCAGGCATTGCCAATTGCATTAACGGTGCCCTGACCACTGTACCTGGACCGGAAATCCCATCATTATGAGATTACAACCGGTTTGCGAGTGACCCAAACGATGAAGCGTGCACGAACTCAGGAAAAGCGGAAAGCAACATTAGCCGACAAGGCAGCAGCCAAGGGCTTAGGAAGCAGAAACATTGATGAACTTGATGACGGCGGGGTACAGGACAGCGGGCCGAAGAGGAAATGGAACACAATGCTTTGTTGCAGAAGGCCCCCAAGCGGCACTGGAAGAACAAATGGTAATAGGGCTTGTATAGTTGATATATAAATACAAGCAGTTGTATTATTCAGTCCATTCGCTCAAGTCGATGTTTGCGGGAAGGAGTAACAAGCTTTAATAGAAAGTGTTAGAATGCAGAAATTGGCGTGAATAAGCTGATGCACCTGGCCGTTTGGGCTAAATTGCACGACTGGCTCATTGTTATGGTAGTCAGTCACGGAACCTTCCGTGGCTGAGGGATCCAAGAACGGGCTGTGCTGGCTCCTCGGTGGAGTCACATCCTGGCTGGTGAACAGCTGTAACAATGGGATAGCGGGGTTGTTCCGAGAGTGTTGTGTTTTCTTCCTGGGCGGCATCTCACACGCGAGCATTCCAGCAGGTGTTTCGAGAACCACGTCTGTCTCTGCTCCAGATTTGCGTGGCATGGCCAAGAACTTCTGGCGAGGGGCGAGCTTCAATCGAAGTGCGCGCTTCGGGCCGATTGAAGCTCGCCCCTCGGGCGGACAGTGGCAGGACCAGTCTGTACTGTGCCGGAGTCGGTATTCACCGTGAAGTTTGCTGTATTATTGCTTGTGGGCATGCCAATGCCGTTCACATTGATATTGAAGGTCTGCCAAAATAATGTGTTCAAGTGGTGCTCCATACCAATGATTATATAACGATTAGGACTCACAAAGGGTCCCTGGGCCCTGCGTGTTTATCACAAAGGTTATTCCAGACAAGATGTTGCACATAGTATCAGTGGAAGAGCTCGAGGCAGCCATGGCACTGGTGGAGTTAGATGAGGAAGACATGGTGGGACTGAAAGAGCAGAGTTGGCAGAGGCATTTTGGTTGGAGACAACATCCCAGAAGGCCTCAAGGTCGGGGTGCCCGCCGAAGATTTGTGCAATGCTCAGCTTGATGCTTGAAGATGGAGGATCGGTGGATGTCACAAGTGACTTGTCCCACTGACGGTCACCTTGATGTCATTCTGTTTTTAGAGCCTCAGGTCCCAAATTGAGCTCATTATTGCGTTAAATAAATAGCTACACTCGAGATCAACGGACTGTGCCGTTCAGGACCTCTTTTGAACAAAACCTCGGTTTTGTGGTGTAGCATGTTGTAGAAGGATCACGTACTACGGCCCGGACCTGAACTCTCAAAGAGAAGCACTTACATCTTTGGAGGAATAGATTGTTGTAGTGGAGTTTTTTGGTGGTTGTTTTGTGCAATACCGAATCAAAGCTATTTCTAGTTGTATACCAAGTGGACCATTTCAGCATGTCTCAACAAAACCTGGAAGATCAATCAGAAGGAGGGATTTGATGCTGATCAAGTGAGTTCCTTGGCCACCAGTCATTTGTGTACTTACCATTGATTTAGAAATTCAAAGTCACCGAGTGGACCTCTCGTGAGGATGACAACATGGACAAGCTGGCAGACATCATCCTTTTGCACATGAAACCAATGTATGAGGTATTTTCTTTTGTTTCTCATTAAGTGCCGATGACAATGGGTGTCCATACAGGTAGAACAGCCACAACAGTCTTCTACACTGAGTATTTTATATTGCCAATCTCCTTACTCCCTTCGGTTTTTTTCTGTTATGGCACAACCCGTTGAAATGGGGCCCATTTTTGGAAATCTGTGTGTCTCAGCACAGAGTAACATGTCAGTGTTGTGTGCAAATTGGGGGGCCACCTCATAGGAAGAGGAGGTGGGCAGTGCCCCCATTTAGTTTGCACTCACATGGCATGGATGGCAGGTATACAGTGGAATTCTCATACATAACCATTTTATTCAATGCAAAACTCTTGCCTCAATCAAATGATATCTATTTCGGCTGTGAATGAAAAGGACTCTTATGGCATGTCATTGTCATTCTCATCTGATTCTAACTCACACTCAAAACTTCAAGATGCTTGAGTCTGCTGATTGATTTTGAGATCCAGAATCATCATATGAACTGTATTTTCATGAACTTGACCACCGGTCTGAAGTAGGCAAGTCCTGGTTGGGGCCTCTGCAGCAACCAGGGTTCCTGGATAGGAACTATTCTTAGATGGGGGTTTCTGCCTGCAACTGGGGTTTCCAAATAGAATTATTATTACTCTGTGGCCAAGCAACCTCTTGTTAGCCTACAAAATAACTCACCTAAGAAGTCTATTGTGTGATTGTGTCAGATATCCCTGGGATGCATGCAATCCTACTACATTGAATTTATCACATACTCATCTCCTATGCAATTAAAGACTGACATCAGGCATGGTGTATTAACACTGCATACTGCTACAGTTTACATTTGAATTGACAATGGTGCAGGCTACCTGCCTACTTGGTTTGATCCCCTTGGCTCCACAAACTGGAAATCCATGGTTGGATCCTTTTTGTTCTTTCCCCTGACACAGAAACATATCTTTGATACAAGTCAGTAGTAGGAATTCTGACATTCTACTGCATCATCACTCAAGGTTAAACAAAGGATGAAGAGAGAAAGTGTGTGCATAAATTCATGTAGGCTTCATGCAAGGTTATATGACATTTAATGACAGTAGCATTGTGTCCACTCTGGACCATGAACAAAATTGGCATAAGAGGGCCTTGTTGACTGCCTATGAATCACCATTGTGTGATTTGGGTACCAAAATCCTGGTCTGTATCCACTTGGAAGCCAGAAAAGCAAAGATGATGTATTGGAGAACCAGCCTTCATGAATCTTGAAATGTGCATTGGCTGGGAAATTCTGAGATGAAAAGGTGAGGAGAGAGATTTAAGATAGTATTCAGATGAGCTTACCCTGATAGAATGGTGATCATTGGAATGTTTGATATTGATTCTGGCAGGATGGGCTAGATTGCTGGAGAACTTTGCAGCCCCAGTATCCAGTATGGGCAGAGTGGAATTAGGAGTGCTAAGGACAAGTTGGTCGCAATCTGGTGAGAATGCACCCGAAGTGGCTGGGCTGCGGTAGCTTTCCAATGGGGCAGCAACTGCCTCCTCTGTTGCTACACCCCATATGCGCACAGTGTGATCATCGAAGCCAGAGACAATTTGCTTGCCATCTGGTGAGAATGCAACTGAATGGAACGAGCCAGTGTGGCCTTCCAATGGGGCACCAATTGTCTCCCCTGTTGCTACATCCCATATACGCACAGTGTTATCTAAAGAGCCAGAGACAATTTGCTTGCCATCTGGTGAGAATGCAACTGAATAGACCCAGCCAGTGTGGCCTTCCAATGGGGCACCAACTGCCTCCCCTGTTGCTACATCCCATATGCGCACAGTGTGATCTGAAGAGCCAGAGACAATTTGCTTGCCATCTGGTGAGAATGCAACTGAGTTGACCGAGCCAGTGTGGCCTTCCAATGGGGCACCAACTGCCCCCCCTGTTGCTACATCCCATATGCGCACAGTGTGATCTGAAGAGCCAGAGACAATTTGCTTTCCATCTGGTGAGAATGCAACTGAACGGACCGAGCTGGTGTGGCCTTCCAATGGGGCACCAACTGCCTCCCCTGTTGCTACATCCCATATGTGCACAGTGTCATCTGAAGAGCCAGAGACAATTTGCTTGCCATCTGGTGAGAATGCAACTGAGTTGACCGAGCCAGTGTGGCCTTCCAATGGGGCACCAACTGCCCCCCCTGTTGCTACATCCCATATGCGCACAGTGTGATCTGAAGAGCCAGAGACAATTTGCTTGCCATCTGGTGAGAATGCAACTGAACGGACCGAGCTGGTGTGGCCTTCCAATGGGGCACCAACTGCCTCCCCTGTTGCTACATCCCATATGTGCACAGTGTCATCTGAAGAGCCAGAGACAATTTTCTTGCCATCTGGTGAGAATGCAACTGAATAGACCCAGCCAGTGTGGCCTTCCAATGGGGCACCAACTGCCTCCCCTGTTGCTACATCCCATATGCGCACAGTGTGATCTGAAGAGCCAGAGACAATTTGCTTGCCATCTGGTGAGAATGCAACTGAATGGACCCAGCCAGTGTGGCCTTCCAATGGGGCACCAACTGCATCCCCTGTTGCTACATCCCATATGCGCACAGTGTCATCTAAAGAGCCAGAGACAATTTGCTTGCCATCTGGTGAGAATGCAACTGAACGGACCGAGCCAGTGTGGCCTTCCAATGGGGCACCAACTGCCTCCCCTGTTGCTACATCCCATATGCGCACAGTGTGATCATCAGAGCCAGAGACAATTTGCTTGCCATCTGGTGAGAATGCAACTGAACGGACCAAGCCAGTGTGGCCTTCCAATGGGGCACCAACTGCCTCCCCTGTTGCTACATCCCATATGCGCACAGTGTGATCTGAAGAGCCAGAGACAATTTGTTTGCCATCTAGTGAGAATGCAACTGAATAGACCCAGCCAGTGTGGCCTTCCAATGGGGCACCAACTGCCTCCCCTGTTGCTACATCCCATATGCGCACAGTGTCATCTAAAGAGCCAGAGACAATTTGCTTGCCATCTGGTGAGAATGCAACTGAGTTGACCGAGCCAGTGTGGCCTTCCAATGGGGCACCAACTGCCTCCCCTGTTGCTACATCCCATATGCGCACAGTGTGATCATCAGAGCCAGAGACAATTTGCTTGCCATCTGGTGAGAATGCAACTGAATAGACCCAGCCAGTGTGGCCTTCCAATGGGGCACCAACTGCCTCCCCTGTTGCTACATCCCATATGCGCACAGTGTGATCTGAAGAGCCAGAGACAATTTGCTTGCCATCTGGTGAGAATGCAACTGAGTTGACCGAGCCAGTGTGGCCTTCCAATGGGGCACCAACTGCCTCCCCTGTTGCTACATCCCATATGTGCACAGTGTCATCTAAAGAGCCAGAGACAATTTGCTTGCCATCTGGTGAGAATGCAACTGAACGGACCGAGCTGGTGTGGCCTTCCAATGGGGCACCAACTGCCTCCCCTGTTGCTACATCCCATATGCGCACAGTGTGATCTGAAGAGCCAGAGACAATTTGCTTGCCATCTGGTGAGAATGCAACTGAGTTGACCGAGCCAGTGTGGCCTTCCAATGGGGCACCAACTGCATCCCCTGTTGCTACATCCCATATGCGCACAGTGTGATCTGAAGAGCTAGAGACAATTTGCTTGCCATCTGGTGAGAATGCAACTGAGTTGACCGAGCCAGTGTGGCCTTCCAATGGGGCACCAACTGCCTCCCCTGTTGCTACATCCCATATGCGCACAGTGTCATCTGAAGAGCCAGAGACAATTTGCTTGCCATCTGGTGAGAATGCAACTGAATTGACCTCACTAGTGTGGCCCTCCAGAACACCTATTGTAGCTGGCCATTTCTCCATCTGTCCTCTTGTGATTGATAACAAATTGGGAAATTGTGACTGAAACATCTTTCGGACATCTGACTCTACAGGTGCCAATGCCAAAGCTGAGATATAAATATGGGGAGCGCTCTGACTAATGGCAGGACCAAAGAATGCTATAAATCTCTGTGCATCTTGAACAAATGGCAGAATTGACTGGTCCTAATGTCCTGTCAGTTCATAGTAAATTCAACAGAATGGATATCTCAACCTGTGTCCATGAAACAAAATCTGACAAAGCTCTGGGAGCACTTCTCACCATCTTCAGTAGGCTCAAGACCTCAAGCCAAAAGAGCAGCTTTTCCACCAAGAATTTTTTCACAGCATCCGAAATTTCATAACTGAAGGAAGTGCCTTTGAGATGATCCCCCCAAAACAGACATGCATATCGCAGATGGTTTGGAATATAGGTTTCCATCTTGTCCTTGATATCAGGCATGTCCGCATTGCACACATGCGATGTAGATAGCTTGCAGATGTTGAATTCCAGTCCATTCTGCACGACTTGTATCAAGTCCAACATAGTGGCATATTGCTGTTCCTCAGTGCCACAGAGGAGATCTGATCTCTTGTCTTGGATTTTGAATGTCATATACTCCCTGAAAGAAAGATGTATAACCTGAATAGTGCCTTCATTGGTTTCTGGAACTCGGATAATTGCACTGAGAGGGATCAACACCCTTCTAACATCTTTCTCTGGTATCTGGAGCAGTTCTCCCAGACAGTATGCATTTAGAGGCTCAAAGAGGCTCAGAATTGTGCTGAGAATTCTTTTGGCATTGTCATAAAACCTTTGATCAAGCTTGTCCCCGTTCTGTGGCTGACAGATGGCTGCATTGATGATATGGAAATATAAATCATCCAGGTCCCGAAGTCGCTCTCTCTGGTAGAGAAGATTGTCAAGACAGTCTTGTGGATGTGCCTTGTCCTTTCTCCCATCAACATAGCGAACTACAGTGGCAGCAAAAATAAATAGCCCAGCTGCACGTGTGGTTATCAAGTTCACATCCACCACTTTGGGCTCCCATTTCTCCTGTATCTTTGAGGCAATGGTGTCCAATGATGTCTTTACATAGAGTTGGATGTCACAGTGTACCATGGCAGGTTCAAGATTGTCAAGGATGATTGGGTGCATTAATGAAGACAGCCGATCAAGTTTGATAAATGATGGAACCTGTGGTCGTCCTGTAAGGAAGAACCGAATATGAGTTGGTATCTGATCAATGCTTTCTGAGAGCCATGTGAGAAATTTGCGACCATGATCACTTCCACATTCGTCTAGTGCATCTAGACAAATGATCCAAGGTGTTTGGGCAGATGGTATTTGTGCAAGAATTTCTACAACTAGCTTTTGAAATTGCTGCTTTGGATCTGCAAAAAGAATCCTGGTACAGTCCTTGTCCAAGAAGTTCACAAGACAATTTTTAAAGCCACTGTCATAGTCTGCCAGTTGGAGAGCAAGAGTGGTGGGAAGAAAGTCAAGTTCTCTGCGCTCTGCATGGTACCGAGAGAAGAAGAATGATGCAACTAGAATATGTTTTTCCTCAGCCAGAATTTGGGCCACAGTCTTTGCAATGGTTGATTTTCCTGAGCCTGCGGATCCACTGAGCATGACTATCCGATCTGGGAAGCTGGTTAAGCGTGTTACAACGTCCTTGAGGATCTCAACTCGTGTGCCTTTCATGCATTTATCTGGGGTATTTGCTGCATTGTACTGTGCTGGAACATATTTGAGGTCCGCAAGAATTGCCTTTTGTTGCACCTGGTCAACTGTTTCAACATGAGTATGCATTTTTTACAACTTTGAAATCCACGTGCATACCTTGTGATGCTATGCTGCCAACATTTTTGTGGATCTCTTGGACTGATACAGAGTTAGTGCCAATTAAACATACAAGTAAGGCAAGAAAATTTACCTTGTGATGCCAAGTCTCCAACCAATTTTTCAATGGAGATATTTCCATAAAAAGTAAAGTCTTGGATGCAGGATACTATTGAGTTCTGAATACTCTGGATCTCTTCCTTGTCTTCTTTGCTGTTCAAGAACCGCATCACCCGGTGTTTTTTTGTAAGTGGGTGGCAATCGGCAGCAATCAGACGAAGCTTGCTGTTTGTTGAGAAGAAATGAACAAGTCATAAAAAGAAATTTTGTTGTAACAACACACTTTTTCAATTTTTCCACCCTCTCCTTCAAATCACCCTCCATATCTGAACAATCTATGGTATCCAGTTCATCCAGATGTTTCTTGAGCTTCACTAGATCCTTTTTGTTTCCTCGCATGGTCTGTCCATCCACTTAGCATCTCCAGGTTCAGGTTCAGTGATTGCTTAGATGTGCTCACTGAGACCATCTCTGCAAGTTCCACAACCCCATTGACAACACCCTCAACACCAGGAATGCCAATGCCGGTCACACCTGCCTTGCCTAGACGGAGTGCTGGCTCCAGGAGGCTTTGTGCCTGTTCGAGTTTGTTGAGGGTCTGCTTAAGTTTGCTCTCCGTTTCCGGGAGTGCTGGAGATGGAGCTCTTGAATGCAGAAGCGGGGACATTGGTAGACGAGAGCAGCAAGAGATGCAAGTGGTGAAGTGAAGAAGGGAAGTAGCGAGGAAGACACGAGGCGTTGCTAATATTAACTCTAACAGACAGCTACGATCAGTCAATCAGTGGCGTAAGTCATGCTGTTGCCGGTGCCGACAAGACGCCGATGTCACTTCAGCCTATTTCTGATTACATTCGTCCAGTCTTTATCGTCTCATCCATTTCTCGTCTACTGTGGTATTTCAATCAGATTGAAAGTCGCAAGTCACACTCTCGTTTTCATACGAAGATTTTTCGTAAGTCACAGGGTTTGGGCCCAAATTTTGCTTAGACGCCAACTGAGGCTAAGCGGCGGATCAAACTGCCTAATATGGACTCCAACGAAAGGTTCTGTTCGTAACTTTGTATGGGATGTCACACCCCAAATCCCCATTATTACTCGTATTTACTTGTATCTTAACAAGATCCCTCAAATCACATTGTTCATGTTTGCCGCGATCCGACAATCCCCCATTTATCATTTTTCCCCAACTGGCATGTTCCGCTACCTAGACTATGTTTGTCCTGCCATTTCCATGCAACACCCAAAATGACAGACACTCCGACATACCTCGTGTATTTGTGAAAGTTGAAGTCGCCCGCAACGGTGAGCCGCAAGGAAATGTATTTGGGGTGCGGGAACACGAGTGCGGGGGATACAAAGGACTACTGTAACAGACCGATACAGGCTGAATATAAAGGGAAAGCCGTGCAACGGATAGGGGAGTAGATACGGTAACCGGGCAGCGCGGAGCGCGACGATCCTATTTCCAACAGTATTAAGCAGACCGTTACAGACTGGGCTCTGAGGCCACCCAATTCGGCCTCTCTTCTCATGTTTATTTTCAGACGACGACAACGATCATCATTTGGCTCCAAACTCTACATGCCGCCTATTCCAAGCCAAACACGGGGCGAGCTATCGCTCGCTCAAAGCCCGCTCCAAAGGAACACCCGTCTATTCTTGCTGCGCTTTCCTTCCCACCACCATCATCCCCCCATATCGACACTCAACTCTCTCATCCACACGGTACTGAACAACTCCCCTCAGATAAATCAAGCACGCGGCCAAAGCTTTGAGAATCATTGAGCCCTTTCGCCGTCCTC
Organism: Mycena olivaceomarginata; assembly: GCA_029378375.1. Taxonomy (NCBI): domain Eukaryota; kingdom Fungi; phylum Basidiomycota; class Agaricomycetes; order Agaricales; family Mycenaceae; genus Mycena; species Mycena olivaceomarginata. The sequence goes on along the minus strand of JARKIC010001176.1, from coordinate 100,986 downwards.
TTTGACTCAATATATTGAGCCCCTGAATGGCCGTCCTCGACCGAGTCGAGCCCTGAACGAGATATGGCAAGAAGCAAGTCAATGCTTAAATCGTGCTCACTCTCTCTTCGCTCGACACCTGGCACCGCTTCGCTCTCTCTGGCATGTCTGTGAACGGCCGAACGTCTGTCTTCGCGTCAACAGCGCATCCATGAATGCGCCGATTGTCAAGACTCAGCGACACGCAACTCCTCGTCAAGGCTCCACCCGCATCCAACGGTTGGGATACATCTTAAGACTTGACTGGATAGCAAGACATGCTTGACTTCTGAGCAACGGCCCATCGCAACGTTACAAGACGTCTAAGGCCTCCCGATTCTTCAACTTCGGGCCCTTCCAGCCGTAATGCTGCGTACCTCCGTTCTGGACAACGAAGGCGGCACCAGGCGAAGTTCAACTCGACATCTGTCTTTTATTTCCTGTGTTCCATTCGCCGGCTTCCCATTCGAGTCTGTTGACCTTTCCATATCTCTATTCTCATTTTTCGGAAGGAACATATTGATCCAGTTCGATGGTCCACGTCCGTGTAAACGATGGCATCGCCCCAGATTTACTCTTTCGAATACTCAAAAATCTGTCGTGACATGGTCTTTAAACATGAATCAAGTTGAGGTTCGGGATATTTATCTCAAGAACTGTTCGTGCGTACACCGATAACCTCTCCATGCATTCGAGATGTCTGATCAGAACTCAAGGATCCCTGGACGCCGGGGCGATTATGTACAATTGTATAAAGGTGTGTAACTTTCGCTACGCACCGTGGAATCGTGCCACCAGCGCGGTTTACTCTGCCCCTTTCCACTTCCCGTACCGCCCAGCTTCACTGACACATGTTGACCGATACTTTCAAGGGTCCGTTATGTCGATTCAAAGTTTTCAAAAGTCCAGCGATGTTCCCAGTGAGTCATCTCGATTTTCCCTCGCCCTCATACTGTTTGCCGAGCCATAAGCCTGAAGCTATCCTCCTTCCACCAGGGACCAATGCTCACGCATCACCTCTCGCACGGTCTCACAGTACGTCGCCAGGGAATCTTCGATCCAATCTTCGCGCGCTTCCAGTATGTATGCTGCCCTAAATTCAGTCGCTCCTCTGACCGGTGCTCATACACGCTCAGCGCGTTGCGAGGTCACGAGTTGTTGATTCGATTTTTTTGAGGTCCCGTATACTAGACGGTTCACAGCAGTGAGTTCTTCATCAATGTTGGATTTTGACTACCCTGCGAGTACTCAGTCGTCCCACGTCCGTCAAGCCCCGCATCTGCGCCAAACGCAATGGCTTCGCTATATCGGTTACGTTTGTTGATTCAGGCGAACCCACCGACGCGTGTAGACACGTTTCGATGAGCTTTTTGACATTCAGTTCAGTCTGACGTAATGCGATTGCCATGCAGATATAGATATCTGTGCCGTCGCTGAAGTTCTATGCAATCCATCCTCCCTATCCCATTGAATGCTACTTCGGCGGCTTCAATTTGTTGGAACGGATTTGTTTTGGGATATACTTATGTTCTCTTTCACTCACGCTGCATTCACTTGATATTCCTGGCAGTGCGTAATGTAATTGCGATTGACGAAGGTGAAAAGGTGAAGTTTGCGGCTGAGACTGTTAATTCATCCATGGGACGTGCTGTATGTAGTGAATGAATCATTCTTGCAAAACGCTTTCACGGTTCCGAATTAACATCCATACATCTGTTTACTCGCCATTTATCCTTCTGTCAGTTTTCAAATGACGGTTAGTGGGATTTCAACATGTCACAGCTTACAATTACTATGCCGGAGCGAAGCAAAGGCATGTCTTGTTATGGCTATCTCAGCCCACTGAAGAGACCATCACCAGGGCCTGCAAGCGACGATCTGTGTCAAAAAAAACCCCGTGCAGCTCTGTCTGACGATGCCGCACCTGGAGAACGACTCTGAAGACTGGGATGACGATGACCACCAGTTATCTTCGTCGCACACTGTGCTTTTCAAGGATCACAACCCTCCGTCCGACACCGATAGCGTGTCAAAGACTTTGAAAAGACCGTCACTGGATGCAATACTTTCGAGTACATTGGCCAGGCATTTCGGTCGGAGGAATTTCTTTGTGTCACTGATTTCTGTCCGGTACCCGGTACCCGCTCCTGGCAAGATGCAGAAGCAACTGTTCTTAGGTTCGGTCGTGACTCACAGATGCGAGGGATTCGCTCCAGTTGCATACATTCCACATCTATCCCAAGTGTTTTGTTCTGGGTTTGCACCCTAACTGTCCTATCCTATGGGAACTCCGCTTAATTCCTGGTGTTTATTCTGGGACGAATATAGTTTCAAACCGGTGTGCTTTCGCTCATGAGGTCTGCCTCCAAGTTGTCTGAATATGCGATGAGATTACAACGAGGTACGAGTTTAAATATGTATTGAAGTGTCTGGCTGCGAGAGACTAATCTAAATGGGGCCTTTGCGCATTGTTATTGTATATCAAGTGTCCCTACTACGGTTTGAAGTACTGCAATACAATATCAACTTGAAGATCTGCGGGAGTCTACCGAAATTCCTGCCAACTCAAGCATTTCTGCTTGAAAGACGAGCAAGTTTAAGTGTCAGTGTTGCTCGCGGGCTGACCCTGCAAGATTTCTGCCCAGAGCGAATCCGATTTACGCGGTTCAAATAACATTCGAGTCAGAATCGAACACCGAAACGCGACTGATCGGCAGTTCTTCGTTGCGCATCAGCAACGTATGTATGCTGTCAGTGACTCACAAAGCAATTCGGGAATATTTGGTCGATTACTACCCAGCACCTCACATGATATTTCGGCAATCCATAGAACGCCTACCGTTTTCCGACTTCGAGCTCGGAGAGGACTCAGCAATCGTTGAAAAGTTGACAAACCATTCGATATCTGTAAGCCGCCGAAGCAAGCCCGAAGTCGCCGCCGATGAACTCCGGGGATCTGCGGTAAAGTTCGACTGTATAAAAGAAGGGACTCAAATACATCCTTTGGTATCGGAAAATCCTTCTCACCGAGTTTTCCACACATCACCTCTAAACTTCGCAAGCACAGTCATGCCTGCTGCCGCTACACCCGCCGACAAAACAGAATCATAATTCCCTCTGGCCGGCAGCGACGATGACGGCTCGAACGAGGAGGAAGCTACAGCCACATGCTTTTGCGGCGCTGTTCAGCTAAAAATTCGTAAGTCCTGCCTAGGCTTCATTCTCTTCGATTTTGGTTGCCTCCCCTTCGGAATCGAACGCTGACACGGACCCAACCAACCCAGGGTCCAGGTCTCATCTACAAATTTGTCTGCAACTACGCGGACTGCCGCAAAGTCACTGCGTCTATGTTCGCATCCAACTTCACCGTCGCCAACACGCATTTGACGCACGTCCGTGGGCGTGAGAAACTCAGCACCTACGCCCAGGCGCGCACCATCGCCTCGAGCAACACAATGACGAACTTCTTCTGCAAGACATGTGGCACGCTCATGTGCCGCTGCAGCTCGGCGTTCCCGGAGCTGAGTGTGCTGCGTATCTGTCCCAAAAACCCTGATCTGCTCAAAACGACGCAAAAGTGGTGGTAACACGTTATAAGCATCATAACTTTAAGCAAATGGGCTACTTATAACAGACAAAAATCACGATTTTACTGGTTATAAGCAGCATGCTCAGTAAAATCTATGAGTCCCCGGGATGTGGCTTCCCGGAAAGTGATACGTAGACAGTTCTCCCGAATCGTATTGTCCAAGTTTTCCTCTTGCACTCTTTGCACAACGAATTCTTCAAACTCCGATCTCGCACGACTCAACCAATAAGGCGGGCATCACCACCCGGCAAATCGGCATTGGTCGGCATCCACCAAGTTCAACTTCTGGTTGCAGAGGCTGACTCTGAATTTAATCTTCGTACTATAATATCATTTGTGTAAGCAAGGAACGTGGTCAAACTGTAAGTAGATGGCGCAGAATACTAGTGTTGCCGGAGTTCGGTTCTGAACCCTTCCCGAACCTGAACCCGTGAACCGAACCCGAACCACACCCGAATTTGGGTTCGGACACTCCAAAAAAAAAAACGAACCGAACCCAAGGTACGGTTCAGGGTTCGGAGATTTTAAATTTTTCCGAACCTGTTCGAACCTCAACCATTTGGGGCTTCAAAAACAACGAATTCTTGCCTAAATTTCAAACTTTTATTATGTTCACCTACCTAGTAACTCGCCGAGACAATGGTTGTTTCAGCTGTGGACCCCCCATTGCCACAAATGCCCACGAGATTAGAGTGGAGGTGATAAAAGTCAACACATTTCGGAGCGATTGTTAAATCAAGGTGAGAGTTTGCCCCACAATTCAGCTTGAATGAAACTTTGTTGTTATGGATGAGCGGGGAGAGATATCAAACCTCTTGCCAGTCCCCAAGCCTCCTTCACACCGTTGAAAAGTAGGTGAGAAAATTTTGAGGTTCATCGAGGTTCGAACCTTACCCGAACCTGAATCGAACCCATGTTGCACCGAACCCGAGGTTCGGTACGGGGTTCGGAAAATTCCCCGAACCGAACCCCACTAGAGGTTCAGGGTTCAGGAAATTTTGCAATGAACCGAACCTAACCGAACCCCGGCAACACTACAGAATACACAAGTCTCGCCCTTGATAGCTTTCCGACTTCTATCGGCGGTCGCAGTGCCAGCGGGAGGCAGACCGAAAAACGGTGTCCAGGTAATAACTGGTTCCGCAGACCGATTTCCCAACACGTTCATGTCGGTACCCTCGATTGTAGATGCAGGGAGGGACAAAATATGTCGGAAAAATCTTTGTTGCCTGGTATTTGGATATTTTAGAAAATATGTCCATATCAGGTCGTCAGACTGGAGGGTGCCATATTTTTTTCAGTAATGTACCTTTTTCAAATATCAGGTAATATCCGATCTAACGAGCAATATCAGCCTGACGGCACAATATTTTGGAATATAGGTCTGATAAGGTACTTTTGGTCCAAAAAAGAAAACCTTCTTGCCTTCCTTTCAAGTCATTTGAAGGGAAGGACCGTTACTATCCTAATCAAGGCAGGCTCGTTGTGTGAGTACTCAAGTTGGTTAGTGAGTCAGCCAGTGAAGTCAGTATTGATATAAGTAATGTACTGATTTTCCGTTCACAGGCGCACATACACCCACAGGCACAGGTTGGGAGGTCGTGACCTGAGTTATGTACCTTGTGGGAGCCACCTGGATGCAGCTCCACAACAGCCCCACAGCTCACTAACTCAGGTAAAAAAAATCTTGCATGCTCAATAAATCAAAATTTGACCTCGGAGGCATGTTCAACATGCACGCTTGTGGATCCTGTACAGTTTAGAGCCAAAAACAATTAAAGCGAGGGGGAAACAATATATGGTAAAATATCACCTCACCACGCCTGATATTGCCCCCGCGCTAGCAATATCAGGTCATATCAGGCCGTCAGACGGTTTCAGACCTGATAGGTCAACAAAGATTTTTCCGACATACAATAAGCACTGGCGCCCAGCATCGCAGTGAATACAGACACCACCCAATGGCAAAAGCAGCTCAGTAGACGCGCAGTAGACGCATGACTGCCCGTTATCTTCCCATTAAAATTCGAGAAATCGGTGCACCTTTCTAGCGCCGATTAGGCACCGATCTAAAATCCGCTTACATGTCGAACGGCGGTAAGCGCTGATTGTGGGACAGTTCTCACGTCTCTCTTGAATAGACGCTACCAAGACGTCTATATAGCAAAGCACGAGCTGGTAACTTCGAAATTATATGGCTCGGTACTACGGTAGCAGCGGAGGTCCGCACCTGCCCTCCGAGTCTATATTGCAGCGGCCACACAATGTTACGCCGGATACCCGTTCGATTCGGGGTTGAGCCATTCATGGGCGAGGGTTGATGGGTTTGATCAAAGCGCAGGTGCAGACCTCCGCTACCGAGCCGTGTACCTATTTCTTTGGAATTGAGGTGGTGGGTGTTCAGGACAGGGTCCGATCACAAGATTTCTGCGGATTGTCTACCTCTATGGCTCACCCCCAAATCGAACGGGTGTCCTGCACAAGTGGGGAAAATGCAGAACACATTGCATACGGACCTCCGCTAACGAGCCTTTTCCGTTCCTTTTCAGCCTTGAGTTTGTGCCGCGAATCCTGTGCAAAAATGGAGGAAAAAAGACGCTCGCTCGACGACTAATGGCTCGGCCCCGAATCAAACGGGTACCGTGCTTACATGCGCTAACTGGGCAGAACCATCGCTACCGAGCCTTATCCCTATAGTTTTGGACTTGAGTTGGTGGGTGTTCAGGACAAAGTCTGACCAAAAGATCTCTGAAGACAGTCCACCTTTATGGCTCGGCCCCGAATCGAACGGGTACACTGCTCAAACCATACATACGAGATGGAATAGAGTGCAGAGGCGGGCCTTCTGCTACCGAGTCGTATCCCTATAGTTTTGAACTTGAGTTGGTGGGTGTTCAGGACGAAGTCTGATGACGCCACACGACTCAGCCCCGAATCAAACGGGTGCCCTGCTTATATGAGAAAACCTGTGCGGGATTGTGCACAGGTGCGGATTCCGCTACCGAGCCGTGCACCTATATTTTTGAACCCCACTGTAACTTTGTGGGTGTTTTCAGAAAAAAAATCCGAGAAAAAAGCACGAAGCACTGGCTCAGCGCTCAGTCCCGAATCGAACGGGTGCCCTGCTCAAATTGCGGTTGAAAACCACATCGAGTAGAGGGCAGGTGCGGGCCACCGCTACCGAGCCGTATACAGTGTTTTGAGCCCAAGTGTGTGCAACAAATCCTTTGCAAAATTGGAGCAAAATCGATTTACTCGCAGCCATGGCTTGGTCCCGAGTCGAACGGGTACCCTGCTCAAACCCTAGAAGCGAGATGGTATAGAGTGCAGGTGCGGGCCTCCGGCTACCGAGCCTTTTCTGTATCGTTTTCAGCTTGCCTATGGCCAGGCTTCCACAAAATTAGAGAAAAAAAATGGGATGGCATCTATGAATGGCTCGGCCCCGAGTCGAACGGGTACCCTGCTTAGACCGTCATGGTGTTACGTATGTGGACACAGAATGCAGGTTCGGCCCACCACTACCGAGCCGTATTTGTACTTTTTCGACCTTAAGTTTGTGTCGCAGATCCTTTGCAAAATTGGAGGAAAAAAATGGGCGCACCGCATGGCTCGGTCCCCGAATCGAACGGGCCCGCTTAAACAACTAGTGGGATTCTTGATCATAGAATGCGGGTGGGAGCCACCGCTACCAAGCCTTGTCTATACTTTTTTCAGCTTGCCTATGCCGAGGATCGTCCACAAAAGTAGAGAAAAAGTTGGACGACGGTTAAATGGCTCGGCCCCGAGTCGAACGGGTATCCCGCGTAAATTATGTGGTCTGACGGCCTTGATACAGTGCAGGTGCGGACCTCCGCTACCGAGACGTGTACTCAGGTCTTTGGACTTGACCTTGTCACCGGGTGTTCAGGACGAAGTCTGACCAAAAGATTTCAACGAGCGCCGCCCCTATGGTTTTAGCCCCGAATCGAACGGGTATCCCGCGTGAATTCTCTCGTGCGACAATTCTTGCCTATGCAGTGCAGGTGCGGCCAACCGCTGCTGAGCGCTGAGCCGTGTAGCTGATCTTTGAGGGGTTGGATATTCTAGGTAATTGAGCTGTTGAGAGTCGAGGTTGAGACCGTCAATTTACGGATTACGTTGGAAATTGGGAGAATTCAGAGTCCAGAACGAAAAAGTCGAAGCGTTCAAACCGCGATATCTATCGTTGTCGAGGCATAGTTTGAGCCACAGAAGGCCCGAGAGTCCAGCCTGCAGATCAGAGATGGTCGATGGGCGGGAGGTACCACGTCACAAGTAGTCACACGCGGTCTCCACTCTTCTCTGCTTTCTTCCCTGCTGCGGCTGGGACGTCCATCTGCCCCAAGATGATGACAAAAAACACGATACATCGTGCTAAACCCTCGCTATCCTTGTATGTATTATAACCAGCAAGTCCAATACGCTAACTATGCACAGATAAGTCTACACCTACATCCTCAGCTTCTCGCATGAGGGCTACGGCCGTGCCACGTCCCTCGACAGCCTGCGCAAGTCCTGGGGCGGCACCGGGTCGTCTGCGGGGCCGGACGACGAGCGCATCCCCAAAGTGTACCACGAACCGCCCTACAAGACGCCCGTGCCCGAAAAAATACTACCTCACGCCCGACGTCAACGGGACGATGCCGCGGCAGGCCAACGCCCACCATCGTCATGCTCGCGCGCAACGGCGACCTCAACGGCGTCGTCAGGAGCCTGACGCAGCTCGAGGCCAAGTTCAATACGCGCTTTGGGTACCCGTATGTGTTCCTCAATGAGGAGCCGTTTTCGGACGACTTAAGCGCAAAGTCTTGGCGTTGACGATAATAAAGTCGAGTTGGGTTGATTCCGAAGGAGCATTGGTATCAGCCCGCGTGGATCGATGAGGAGAAGGCGAGGGCGTCGAGGAAGAAGATGGAGGAGGAGCATGTTATTATGGGGGGTACGTCTCGACTTTATATTCGATTAGAGGCTGACTGGGAGCGGGAGCGTCCCGTATCGGAATATGTGCCGCTTCAACTCAGGCTTCTTCTTCCGCCACGAGCTCCTCGACAAGTATCGCTACTACTGGCGTGTCGAGTGCGTGCCGTTCCCCGTTCCTCTCTTAATATGCTAACGACGCTACACCACAGACCCGACGTCCGTCTTCTTCTGCACCCTCTCGTACGACCCCTTCCTCTTCATGCAGGACGAGGGCAAGAAGTACGGCTTCACGATTTCGTTGCCGAGTAAGTCTCGTCTCTTCAGGTCTTCTATTCCCCGACCGCTACCCGTTATGCGCTGTGGTGGTTCTGCATCTTCGCTCCTCTTGCTTTTTCACTCCTTCCCACCTTTCTTTTTGTTGCTGTTGCTCACCACGGTCCGCAGATACGGCGCCACCATCCCCCACCCTCTGGACCGCCGTGCGCGAGTTCGTCGCCGCGAACCGCAGCACGTCCTTGCCCCTCGACGAGGGCGGGATGGGTTTCCTGAGCGACCGACGGGGGCGAGACGTACAACGGGTTCCATTGTGAGTTCTTTTGGTTTCTTTCCATGGTTTTTCTTGTTTCTGTGCGGAGAGAGCGAGCACGCTGGCTTCGCGTGTTGTTGGAGGGGGGACGACTCATGCGCGCGCTCTCTCGAAGGGCCGCGCGGGCGTGGAGTGGCGATGGGGATGGGGCGCTGCCACTGACAAGACGGCGACCGATGCGATGCGGTGCGGCAGGCGAGTCACACAATGGGTGTGGGTGTGAGGTGTGGCGTGGACTGAGATGTGGGGTGGCTGGGCCGAGCATGCCGCTCGAGAGGCTCGCGATGGTTGTGATGCGGACGAAGGAAGGTGGGGGTGCAGAGAGTGAAGTGGAGGTGCATGCTCCGATGTGCTCGGTGCTCGTCGACTTCCCCGCGCCCGACGCGCGGTGCTCGATGGTCGACGATCGATACGGGCTCGATGAGGGCTCGATGCTGACGGCGAGGGCGTGGGGCGAGGATGACGGGTCCATCCGTTATATGTAGTGAATGAAGTGCTCGCCCCTCGATGCAGACCTCGTCTGAGAGCGAGATGCTTCCCCGGTTCGAGAGTGGAGCGAGATGTGCGGTCGGTGTCGACGGTCCGATGACGGCTCGATTGCGGGGTCGATGCGATATGCTCGATGCGGAAGACGACGGGGTCCCTCCTTTATATGTGGATGACGGGGAGAAGGCAGCGAGGAGTGAGGTGCTCGTCACTCGACACTCGATGGGGATGCGCCTCGCCTGGCCCATAGTGCCCGTCGGGCGAGATGGGCCCCCTCGTTACCCTCACGCTCGAGTGCGGGGATATACTTTTGCTCGGTGGTTTTTCCTTCTTCCATGCTCGTCTCTGCATCTTTCTGTCTACTCATACACGCGGATGCGGAACTCCAGTCTGGTCCAACTTCGAGATCGGCGACCCTCGACCTGTGGCGCAGCGACGCGTACCGCGCGTTCTTTGAGCATTTGGATTCGAAGGGGGTAAGTGGTTGCTACTTCGACTTTCGCGGCCGTCCCCGCACTCTTTTTTCCCTGTTCCATTCCCCACGTCTACTTTTCCGCCTACCCTACTCCGTTCCTCCCCACTTGCTCCTCACGCCCACATCCTCTTCCCGCTCCCGCATGCCGCTTCTTTCCCCTCCCTCCCCTCCCCTCCTCTCTCCACCAGCGCGCCTCTCGCGTTCTGTTTATCACCGTCCTCCCTCCCCTCCCTCTTCCCTCACCCTTCTTCTCGCCCGCTCCCCTCCCTCCTCCCTCTCTCCCCCTTCCCCCCCTTCCTGTTTGCTCCTCCTCTCGTCTTGCTCCTCCCTTCGTTTCATACCGAACATCCTCTTCCCGTTCCCTTTGCCGCATTCCGCTTCTTCTTCCTCCCCGTCCCGTCCTTCCCTCCTCCGCTATCGTCCCTTGGCCCTGCCTCCCGCCATCCGTTCTCATTCCGTCCCCGTCCCTTGCTCCTCCCCTCGTTTCATGCCCGCATCCTCCCCTCCCGCCCTTCCCCTCCCTCCTCCCCCCTCCTCCCTTTCCCTCTCCTTTTCTCCCCCAGTTGACAGACGCTGACACCACCTCCGCACAGGGCTTCTACTACGAGCGCTGGGGCGACGCGCCCCGTGCACTCGATCGGCGCAGCGCTGTTTGCGCGGAAGGACCAGATCGTGCGTCGCGTCCCTTTATTCTCTGTTATTATCCTGCTTCGCTATTCGTTTTCTTTTTCGGCGAGAGGCGGGAAGGGCGTGTTTGCCTCGGGGAGACGCGCTCGATGCCGATGCCGCCGACGTGGGTCCCGAGTGCGTTGTGCGGTCCCCTGTGCAGCGGGACGGGGATCGTGGCGACGGCGACGGCACTAGCGGGAGAGGCGTGTTGCGAGACCGATGACGGTGATGATAGTACCAGGGTGGGGTGGAGAGACGTGCTGCTTTGACGGAGTTTGGAGCGCGGTGACGTTAAAGGAAGGGAGTGGGGAGCGGGGTGGGCGCATGTCGAGGCGTAGAGGTCGCGGGGGGAAGGGAAGGGAGACGCGAGTTGATCGCGCTGCAGGCAGACGCAAGTCGAGTCGAGGCTGCAGAAGACGCGCTCGATGCCGATGCCGACACGAAAGTCGAGGCTGCGGCTGCGGGGTGTTTGTGTGACTTCCCATGCTGGTGCTGGTGGTATGGATGGGGTGGATGTGATGCGTGACGGCGCGAGGCTCGTCCCCGAGACCAGGAGCGAGAGCGATTTCGGAGCTAGGGAGCGCCCCTGCGCTGGGTGTGGACCATATCCCTTAGATCGAGAGGTCCCCTCCTGATAGTGCTGGGGAAGGGGGATGAGGCTTGTCCTGAGAGCGTGGGCCTCGTCCCGACCTGTATTCTCCTCTCCTGAGAATGATCTGGAGCGCTTGTCCCGCTTCGCCTCGAACTGCGGCTTGTCGTCTCCCTTCGTTCCTTTCTTCGCATCTTGCTCCCCTCTCCCTCCCACTTCCCCTTCTCCTCATGATACTAACGCATTTCACAGCACTTCTTCGACGACATCGGCTACCGCCACGAGCCCTTCCAGCACTGCCCGCAGGAACCCGCGCACTCGCGGGAGCAGTGCGACTGCAAGATTGACGATAATTTCGGTGCGTCCGTCCTTTTTTCCGCGACTTTTTTTGGAGCCGGAAGGAGGGTGGTGTGTGCCTTATTTTTGAGCTGCTGTTGAGCGGTGTTTATGTGCTTTTTTTCGGGAGAGGAGGGGGACGGGGACAGGAGGAGCGAGTGCCATCCACTAGTCCCTACGGAACGGCGGAAGGGAAGGGACGCACGGAGCGGTCAGGCGGAGGACTGTGGTGGAGATCGAGAACCCGTAGGCGAGCTGTTGGGGCTGTGGGAGGGGCAGGTCGGCGACACGGGCTTGTGTTTGGGACCACGGCGACGCGGGCTCCAATGGGGTCCCCTTGATTGGGCTCAGAAAGAGGGTGGGGTGCGGGTGCTTGGCGTGGCGTGGCGGCTCCGCGTTTTGCGCGTGTCGGGCTGGAACGGGGCCGCCAGGTCTCCTCTACCCTTGCTCGCCGACCGACCGGTACCGGCTTTCTTGCGGCGGTGCTTGTGGGGGCCAGATCAGCTCCTTCTCTCCCTGCCATGGTGGCGAGTAGCTGAGATATCGTGGTATCGGGCGACGGTTCTCTTGCTCTTACTTGCACCGCCCCCCCCACCTCCTCCCTTCGTCCCTCCTTTCCGTTTCTCCCTGATTTCTCGTTGTTTCCGTTTTTCTTTGATTTCTCGTTGTTTGCACACACTACATGCTAACGCACGCACGCAGATCGCGAAGGCTGGTCGTGTCTCAACCGGTACGACCGCATGTTCACGTAGGCGGCGGCGGTTGCGGATATGCAATCGGGGCGGAGGGATTGATTCTACTGATGCCTGCTGTCGCTTCCCGATAGAGGGAGCGATACGCTAGGAAGATACTAGGACGGTAGGACAGTAGGATATTGCGACAGTAGGACTCGGCTCGATATATCATGCAGTAATTATTTGTATTATTTATCCGGATTGCTGGATCGTGGCCGTAGACACGAAATGAAGAGAAGTGTCTCCCAATATGGAAGTTGGATTGCTATTTCGGAACAATAAATTCGGTAAATCTCGGCGGGAAGCTAAGTTGCCGCTGAATCTTTGAAACCCAATCTTCTTGAAATTGAACGAACGAAGGCTGAGTGGAAGGCCACTGGAAAAGGAGCCTCAGAAAGGTTCGGATGTATCGGATGATGGTTCGGATCAAAACGATCAGCGATCATTTCTTCTCACTTTGCTGGTGTCTGCGTCGTCTGTCTGCGTCCGGCCGTCGAGCATGGTGCGGCACTGGACAACGGCATCCCCAGTCTTTTCGCGTACCAAGTGCACCTCTCCCTGGATTACTACTCGACCCTACTCCGTCCATACTCCTGAGACGCGGTTGTGTGGCAGTGGTTGTTCAAATTCAGTCAAATCGCTCAAGTTAACAGAGGAACTAGCCGTCCGAGACGTCACATCCTTTTCGACATTAAATCCGGCCTTACTTGTCCCCGAAGGAACTACCTCGATCTATCGCACCGTAGGGGGATCCAAAGTATCCTTTGCTAAGAGTATGAACCACCACAGTTCTTGCACTACGAGGATCTAAAAACTGCGCGTTGCCACCGCATTTCGACCACATGTATTGGATTCTTCCACTACCACCGAGATCGAGCTGCTGCACCACTGGAAGGCAAGCGTCCGTTTTCGTGTCACTTCACAGAATGCGCCATCGTCGGTTCCAGCATGGTCACGACTTGCTCTTGCCGTCTGGGCTTCCTTGGCAAGTCATTCTTCCGCAGGTAGCATGCCGTACGACGTGTGCTGGGATCCGTGACCAGCTGTTGGAGGAGAATCTGGTGACGGCAGAACAGCTCTCGGAGTGCCTTGCCCTCTTCGGCGATCGAGACAAGATTTATCTAACACCACCTTGTTTCGCTTTGAACCAGGAATTTGCTGTCAATTTCTCTGCGTCATCCAAGCCCACCGTTGTTGGGCAGGCACTGTACTCCTTCGCAGTTAGACACATGTTTCAGGCTTACTGCGGCAAAGAAACAGTGCTTTCAATGGGACGGTGCGCCGGCCCTTCGCCGACCCCAAATTACGCACTCATTACTTTATTTTCAGGCTCTGGGTGTCGCCCGTTTTGAGCCCTCCACCGATCCGCAGTATGGCCGGCGCCGGGTCGTCCACCTCCGCATCACCAAAATCATCACTCCTGTCTCTCGGTCCACGATGATCCAGGGACACCCTGAAGTGCTGCTGAAGCCCGAAGAGGGAAAGTTGCTCACTCGTTGCTACCGTGGTGTTGAACTACCGGAACCCTGGGCGTACGACATTGATGAGAAGGAATCCCTCATGGCCACTGCTCTCAGGGTGTTATGGGATAATTCGCGGATACCGTAGCGTCTGGATTTACCCTGGATGTACGTCCTCTGTCCTAAATACCAGATAGCAGTCATAGGCTCAATTGTGAATCGCTGCAACAAGTCCGAAATTCCCAGGCATCGCTCTGACAAGTAGTTGGAACTTTCAACCGTCTAAGATAAGTGACTCAGCTTAGTCTGTGTTATAGCTGAATCGTTAATGCCTGTTTTTCAACTGATCTTTGCGAGATCCGCTTGAAACTCGTTTCCATCCCCATCCTTTATGTTTCTATAGATAAGTCGACTAATGGTGCGTACCTTGGCCTCGAGTCCTCCAAAGGCATTATCTAATCTCTATTCAGGGACTTGGTCTGCCTTTAGTTCGTACTTTTCGTCCCCAAATACTCCCAGAGCCCAAATATTCTCGCACGCTACGCCTTGTCCTGAAGCTTCATGCAGGTAATCTCGCGAAGATTGAGTAACCTCGGCGAATCGGGCAACCATACTCGCCCCCAAGTATTCCGTCAATCCGCGGCAGATTTCAGATTTGCTTACGGACATCGGGTTCCGCCGCAATCAGGAAGTAGCTGTTGCAGGGTCTAATCGAGACGGAACTACACAATCTACCACGGAAACTTCCTCTGTTTCCACGTCCCACGGATTGCCCCGTGTTACCTTGAAGTTCCAGAATCCGGCCACCGCTCGCCTCCCTCGTCGCTCCATCGATGCGCGACATGACTCCCGCCATTGCCTCGTCGATGTCTTGAGGTGGCTTCGGGATCCCAATTGCCGTGGCGCAGTCCATTCCCATCTCCGTCATGACGAATCCGGGGTGAATGGCCATCGCAATGAGCATTGGGTTTTCATAATGCAGGGACTTGATGAAGAAGTTCGCGGCGGCCTTGGAGGATCCGTACGGCGAGCTTTGGATGGGTAAGTGCTGGCCCATTGAGCCCGCTATGCTGGATATGAATGCGAAGATCGGGGTGTTGGTGGGGGAGGCAAGAAGGAGGCGGTGTGCCGCTTGGAAAAGGATGACGAGTCCCAGCGTGTTGACCCTCCCAGTGATCTCTGAATTCGGACACGGGGGTGGTCGCTAGGGGGCCGTAATATTTGGCAATTCCTGCGACCTATGCTTAGTATGATCCCCTTGGTATGAGAGCATATACTGACCGGCATTGGCGATGATGACATCGAGGTGTCCCGCAATCCTTTGAATCTTAGTGATGGCGGCCGTGTTGTCCGCCTCGTCGCCGGAAGTGAGTTTCACGGCGTGGACCATTAGGGTATTTGGCCGACAGATCCGTCAGCGATTGCACTGTGGGGTCCGCGCACCCGCGAAAACCATCGTATCAGGGCGTGCAGCAATGATGGAGGCGAGTTTGTATCCGATGCCGCGATTGGCTCCGGAAACTTGTCCACGACGACACTGAGCAAATGGTTCACCCGGTATGCCAACGACTCACTGAGATAGACAGTTTCGGAAGACATCGTGTACGGGAGAAATCTGGATGAGCAAGGCGAGCACCACTCGGGCACTGACATAATAAGTACTGAGCCGCTAATCGGCTCGCTAGTAGTTCGGGTGTATAGTTTCGCTTCTGATGTAAGTGGACTTAGGGTGCGAGTTAGCCAAGAGTTGACACTAATCTAGAACGCCGCTAGTGTCGTATCCATTCGCTGAACAGGCACTGCGTTCCGCGCCAACCCGACGGCCGAGGTCCGTGGCTCTTGAGGAAAATCCCTTTTTTTGGCCTCCCAACGGTGTGTGAGTGATGTGCCAAGCATCATAATGACGCAGAACATGAAGTTGGCGTGGTTTGAGACTCAACAGACAATATAGCAAGGTGGCGACTAAGAGTCAAGAGTAGAAAAGATAAAATTGACTCTAGGTTAACGTTATTCCAAGTCGAGTCTCTTGGTGTCCACGTCGAAAGACTCAAAGAGCCCCAGGGAGGGAGAATCTCTCAGATTCCGACAGAACAGTGAAACCAGAAGAGGATTAGCAACCGTCGAAGGTTTTTCGAGCCTGAGATCGTAAGCTCCGATCCATGGTTTCAGCGTGAGCCCAGGGCAGGTTACGAACTACCGAGGTACGAGGTTTGATTGTTTGTGGTGTCTGTCTACGAGAGACTAAGGTTGGACTAAGGGCAGGTGGAAGAGAAGTCTCCAGCGAACTTCAAGGATCAGTACAACAGTGCCGGCTTCAGAGACGTTCTGCTTCTGGAACGCGAATTTACAACATCCTGCTTGAGAAGGTCCGAGGCAGTGAGGCGAAAAGACTGCGCCGTCGTAATAATCAAGATGGAAGTGGAGATGGAGAAATGATGTTTGCGCATGTGATAAACAGGAAATACTAGTGACGGAACTGATAAAACAAGCGGAGGGGAGACGGCAGCGACGGTGTGTAGCCGAGATTGGTCAGGTAAGAAATATATTAGACGGGAGGTGAGCTATAAGTGGAGCGACATAAGGACGAGGTAGGAAAGATTACGAGCGAATGACAGAGCACCGAGGATAGCATTAAAGAGCGCCAGAATAGTCATATATCGGCCCTCCGGCGACCACTAGTCGAAAGAACGGGCCATTGCAAAAATCGCGCAGTCAACACACATCGCATGCAAAGGCTGTGACGCGAACGACCATAGAGAGAGATTAAAGTGAATAAAAAATCGGCGCGGGCAACGAGGAGGTGGAAGATCATTCGATGATCCAGGGAAAGTAACCATTAGTCCCAAAATGAATCAGGATGGACGTATGGGCGGAAAATATTTTCTTGTCCTAAAAAGGAAATCGAAGATCGTTCGCGAGCGCGCGCAAGAGAACGCCGAATTTTGTATTACAGTAAGCTCCGGCAGTACAGTAGCAACGGCACAGGGAACGTACAGTACTCTAGATCCGGCAGCGCAAAGGAAAGGTACCTCGCAAATAGGTTAACACACGGCTGAGTACGCGTGCTCTTGTATCTCGCCGCCTCTTCTTCTCCTTCCTTTCTCCCTGCTCACCGCCCACCCCCCTCCAAGTCGTGCCCGCCGCGACAAAAAATCGACGTCTATCTCCGCCTCCCATCCATCCCACTACATCCCGGAATCCAGAAAACGCCTGCGCGCCCTAACCCGCAGTACATGTCGATCGCGGAGCGGGAGCGCTGTGCGGGCCACCCTGCCCACCGCGTTCCCTCAAAATCCACGACAGCGGTGAGTGCGTGTCGATGGCGAGAACGGGATACTCCCGCGCGTGCCGTCTGCCGTCTTCATGTCCCCCTCCAAATCCACGACAGCGCTCGGCGTCAATGTCGATGTGGTCCTGGACGCCGTGACGCACGTCCCCGTCTTCGTCTGTGTCTCCGCCCGCGTCGGTACGAGCTTCGAGCTTCGGAAGCGTCACTCGTCGCCTGCACCTGCCCGCGCCGGGCCCAGCACCACGTCAGGAGATGAGAGCGAGGCACAAACCGGCGGCAAGCTGCCTTGGTCGACGCAGCTGCGATCTGGGTTAGGGCCAGGGCGGAGGGAGAAGAGCGGGTCCTGGGTCGCAGAGGGAGGTGGGACGTGTGCGCGAGCGTCGAGTAAGCCTGAAGCGAGCGTTGAGCTTGGAGCTACAGGCGCACAGTGAGGCTTAGTCGAGCCAGAGCCTACCCAAGTCGAAGAGGGGAGGTTAGGACGTGGGCGCGGGTGTCGAGTAAGTCCTCAAGCGAGTGTTGAGCTTGGAGCTACAGGCGTACAGTGAGGCCTAGTCAGGCCAGCGTGCGGGGTCGAGCCAGAGCCTACCCAAGTCCGCGGATGGAGATGCGTGGAGTCTGCGTCGATCGCGCTCTAGGCCGTAAATCATATGTGCTGTCTTCCCCGCACATCAGTCGCGACTTGCGTAACGCGTCTGGGACATACATTCTCCTCCCCGCCGGCGCAGCCCCATTTCATGTAATCGCACGGCTCCCATCCATTCTTCCTTCCTGTTTCTCTATCTCACCAACCCTAGCCTTCAGGATAAGCGGGGCGAGGAGGCTCCGACGCGACGAGCTGCGCTGCCGCGTCAGCCCACCCGATCCATTTGTGTTCGCACCGACATCGGAGTCTGCGTCTCCTCCCCGTCCAGGTACGAGTGTGGGATGGCGTATGTCGTCTCGTCTCGTGTTCCCATGGGCGCGCTGGCACAGTAGGCCCTTCCCGGCAGTACGGACACGGCGGGTGCGTTCTTGTACGTGCTCGCATCTTCACCGCGATGTCGTACGGTACCCGCCGGCGGAGCAGCATGCGGCAGGAGCACGCCACCGTCCACGTCCATGCGCCGATGTCGCCGATCGCGCTGCCCCTCGAAAGCGCAGACATCGACGATGCGACGGGGCCAAAGTGGAGGAGGGCCGGCGCCTTCACACGCGCATGATTCACCCTCTGCTCTCCATTGCTACCCCCTTCTCCACGCTCGCCTTCACAACGTCCTCGCACAGCAGAGGCACGTCCGCGTCTCCACTCCCCCTTGGCGACCGCGACCAAAAGACGGGGCCAAAGAGGAGGGCCGCCGCGTATCCGCCGCCTATCCGACCTCCCGCGCCCTCCTGCCCCGCGGCCCAATGCTTCTGGCCCCTGGTGTACAACCCGGCCCGTGGCTGTCAACCATACGGTGTACCAGCAGCTGGATACAGCCGGGTACCAGTACGTCGCACAGTATGTGGACTTGCCCGCCTGCCCCTGCGCGTATCGCATCCCAAATCGGGGGGCGCTGCAAGACGTGCGCAGAGGTACGAATTCCTGACATCTCGCGCGACGTCCCCGCCGCTCCCAACCCGCGGAGCGCACATGTTTACACCCGCAGCTGGATCCTCGCCCGCGGTAGGCCAGGGACGACGAGCAACGGAGGAGCACCTCGTGGCGCGAAGCGCGCATGAGCATCAGCACCCAGATCTTCCCGTCCACGGCGGGAGACGAGGCGCGGGTAGGAGATGGTCGCGCTCGAGCGCTCTACAACGTAGTCTTGCTTTCGAAGCCGCTGCTTTGGAAGGCGGAGAGGGATGCGGATGGGAATGTGGACGCACACAGTGCACGTTCGTCGGTACGGGGAGCGCATGCGCAGTCCCGGCGCGAAGCAGGAGGGTGCGAATAGGGAGGTGTACGTCTAGCTGAGACAATGAGGGCGGGGCGCGGGTAAGGGAGGTGGATGAACAAAGGCGATGTTGTGGTGGTGCTCGTAGGGCGGTGGCAGCGACATCTCCCATAAGATAATCCCCGCTCTCCCCGTAAAGATGAACGAGCACCCTTCGTCTCGAGCGCGGAGAGAGCGCGGAGAGTAAATCCCCGGGAACGACCGAGCGCGGGTAGTGGATCCCCAAGGACGAGCGCACCTAGCGGGATCTACTCATATGTATGTATGTATTATGCAGCGCCGTCGGAAGGAGAGGCGCGCATGGCCGTCGAGAAAAGGTAGCGTGAGCGCGAAACCAGACAAAAAAGAAGCACATCCAGAATGAGCCCAAGACTGGAAGAAACAGTGGTAGAAAATAACTTACCACGTCCGGGGGTGTAACGAATAACGAGCGGAAGGAGTATCCGGGGAAATAGAGCAAATATCCGGACGCGAAAATATTGCGATGCGACTAGTAATGGGAAGGATGAGCATCAGCAAATGAATGCAGGTATGTATAGGACAGGCGTACCTCCAGTAGTCATCGAGCCTTGACGCACGAGATCGCGGAAGAACAAGGCCGGTGCCGATGTCGACAGAGGCGTTATCTCCAGCCGCAGGCCAACGGTCCCCACACGCTGCGAGAAGGGCATTGCTCGAGGCGACACGCCGCATCCATTATGGACGAACGGGCGACGCGAGCAGTCATCCGGGTCGCTCGTCACGCTACGCGACTTTGATTGAGACCCGGGACCGCCTGCACTGCCCGGGAAGAACGAGGGCACCCTCGATATAGGCAATGGCTCACCGAGCGCACGGTGCGCGGAGTGTGAGTGAGCGCGTGGTCCACAAAGTACATGAAAGGCAGATAAAAGAGATAGATGGAAAGGGAGGAAGGGGAGGGACTATGAAGTACGAGGCCAGCGGGCAGGGTTAACGGACACAGCCAGATGGCGCCATGGTCGCCAGAGGTATCCTGTCTTGGGATCCAGGTCGATTTATTAGGCAAGATTGTGTCGGAAGAGCTTCGCGTGCGACAGGCTTGCCCTTGCAAAAGGAGAGGAGTCCGTGGTGTTGAGTTGGTGCAGAGAAGCAAGAGCTCGGCTCAAATGCAATTGGATTGCCGAACATGCGAGACCGTGACGGCTCCGTGACATTGTCGCTTACTGTTCCTCTCTCTTGCCACTCACCATGAGGACGACAAAGCCCATGGGCCTTGTTTCAACCAGCATGGTTGCACCAGCTCTCCCACCGAGAATTCATTCGCTTCCAACCGAACTCATCTGCCTAATCTTCTCTGTCGTCCAAGCTTTGATGGTTGCAAATGCCATGACGGAGAAGAGACCGTTCTCTCCGATCTTGCATAATGCTCACTCCTCATCGCTCCCGCAGGCATCGGCTTGGGCGGCATCTGGGGCCTCGCCGCGTCCACCGCACTCGAGAACCTCCCCGTCGGGCTGCGTGGCCTCGCGAGCGGCGTGCTGCAGCAGGGGTATGCGGTTGGGTATTTGGTGACTTTTCTGTCTGGCATTTTACTCCGTATTCCACGGAACAAGAGAGACGGCGAGCGCCGCGTTCCTATGCGCCGCACGCGACCCGGCGGAGACTGGGGTGTGATATATTTGTGGCGCACATATCCGCGGAGCGTGCTGTAGCCGCAAGGGGACGTGCGTTGATGACAATGGTGGTGTCGCGTCATTCGGCGGTATCCATTTGTTTGGAGAGCGTGGTGCCCGGACCGCCTATCGCGTCGATAAGCGCAAGCGGGGGCGCATGTCGTTTCCTTGGGTGAGGAAAGATCCCGCGGATTGGGGGGCGGCACCACGGACGCGTTGATGGGCGGTCGAGGCGGCCGGTACCTTGAGCCTTTGCGTCGTTGGCGCCCACTGCCCGCGACGCGCCTCGCTTGTATTATTTCCCTTCTTCCTCCTCTTCCTCCTCTCTTATCCCACTCGCTATAAATCCACTAACATAAACACTTCACAGATCGCAGCAGTCATCTCTCTGGAGCTCGTCCCCACCGTCCCGCAGGGATGGCGCGCGCTCTTCTTGACTGCATCGGGCATTAGCGTGTTTGGCGCGTGTCTGTGCGCCTTGCTGCCCGAGAGCTCGATGTTCACTAAGGTGTGTTTTCGCTCTCATTTTTCCTCCCTTAACCCACATCCATGCACCCTCCCCGCCCTTCTACACCCCCGGCTTGACTGCTTTCAATTGTGCACAATAAAAACTGTCGCTGGCGGCTTGCTAACGCTCACTCCGCAGGCCTACCTCGCCGCACGGTGTCGTCTCCGAGGCGCAAGAGACCAAGGTGTTCCTGCGCGAGACGGGCGCGATGTTCAAGAAGCACTGGCTGTTGTGTGTGTATGCAGTGCTGCTTATGACTGGTGAGTCGCAGCTCTCGTCACTGTGCCATCGTACACTCGGACGGAGGGTTTCACCCCCGACGAGGATGAGCAAGGAAGGTCCTTGCGAGTACGTTCGGTGATGCCGGCGACGATTGCGACGATTATTTGGGAATTGCGTGTTAACCCTTTCGCTATCCTTTTCAAAATCTTCCGGCCTCTGCTCCATTTGGGTTTTCGCCTTCCCTCCCTCCCCCTCCCTCCCTTCCGTTCCTCTACCCTATCCCGAGCTTCACTCTCCCTCCCCTACGGGAATGGAAGTGGGTGTTATATCCCAGCTCCAGCCGGCCACAGCACCCTCCTCATCCATTGCCCTAAACTTCACCCTCCCTCCCTTCTGCATGTGTCATCCATGCCTACCTACCTTTCCTGCGCCCTGGACGCACGTGTTTCTTCCACTCTGCTGCATGCTTCACCAACCTTCACGTCCTTCCCCAATCCCATCCATCCTATATTCACCCATACCTCACGCCTTGCTCTTGTTGCCTCGGCCTGCAGGGCATGCACCCAGCTCTCCGACTTCAAATTGGAGTCGGATTGGCCTGGGATTCCGCACCCCAATGGGTGTGCCGAGCCGAGGGAAATGGGCACATGCCCACTTCCCAAGCCCATCCAAGCCCAAGCGTTGGCGGCCGCTCTCGTTTGGCAGAGTGTATGGGCAGAGGCACGCTCCCTACATGCCTTTCCCATCTCCTTTCTTTCCTTCCTCCCCTTCTCACTGTGTCGAAAATGGACTCGGATAGGGTGGTGAGCTGACATACTTCTTTTCCACTTTTACTCACAGGAGGTGTCTTTGCTGGATGGATCTCCCAGTTCCTTGGGCGGAGGATCACGATTGTGCGCGTGTTTCTTCTTCTCTCATTTCTTGTTCTCCTTGCCTGCAATGGCCGGATGGTGCTTGCTGCCGTTCCCGGTTGGCAGAGTATTTCGGTGTGAGTGTGGGAAATGTGGGAAGTTGTATGTGCAATGCGCATTGGCAGCGGTGCTCAGGCCAGGAGGATGGACAGAGGGTGATGCGTGAAGTCGAGAACCGCGACACTCTTTATAGCTCCCTTGCTGTCGGTCATCGTCTCTGAGGTGGTGAACCTGGAGGTCTACAGCCATATCTGTCTCTTCCAAGCATCTCTTGGCTCAAGCCAAGACGGTTGAACCTTTATTGCCTTGAAGAAGCAAATATCTCATGAATAACAACCCATCATTCTCACTCCCAGGTGTTTTCTTGGCTCCAGATCTGGCCAAGATCATGAAGAACTGGACTCCATGCTATGAAGACCATTTCAATCTACCAACCTCCATCACCTCGAAAAGGCAAATCTCTCACAGACAACTCAATCCCTCTGCCTTTGCCAACACTTAACCAACACCCACTCTGTTGTCTCAGTATCTCTGACACTCACCCACATTGGATTCATTCTTCCTAGGATGTTGTCAACTGTAATTCATTCATTCAAATTCCATTAGAGTGCGTGTGGGCCCCTTGGGGCCCATGTGGCACTATATGTGAGACATGTATGGTAAACTAGCGTGCAGGTGTAGCGACGGGGGAGGGTGATGTGTAAATCGGTATGTACAGTGTATCTTGGGAGGTGCTATGAGGGAAGGTTGGAGGTAATATACTAGGCAGGGTGTCAAGTCAAGTCAATGCAGATTGTTGTGAGAGTGTATATGTGAGAGAGAGGGAGAGAGAAAGGATAAAGAGAAAGGTAAGAGAAAGGGCGGAGGGAGGGCCGTGGTGCGTAACCTAGACGGCGTAGTGCAGGAAGCGGTCCGTGTCCCGGACAAAGGAGAGAACGGCCTTGTGGTCAGACTTCACGGCGAGGAGGTGGCGCAGGGAGAGGCGGGCAGTGCCGAGTCGCATGATGAGGCGCAGGCATTACTGTCGGAACCAGGGGCACGTGAGGAGGTAGTGTGTGACCGTCTCGGGCACCAAGCAGAGGGGGCAGTTGGGGGATGGGGCTAGGTGGAGGTGGTAGAGGAAGGCATTCAGCCCAACGTGGGCTGTGTACAACTGCGTCAAGACACTACACTGTGCGCAGCTCAGATCAGTGTACATCCTCGCCACCGAGTTCGACGGCTTGGGGCTGTCGAAGAGGGCAATGCGGTGGTAGCGCGGGGAGGTAGACCACTCCTCGAGCCATCACGCCTGGAACGCCTTCGTGCCGGCCGCCATCATCGCTGCTCTGCTCGTGGGGAGGGGGCGATTGAAGAGTGGGAGGTGAAGGGTTAGGGCGGAGGAGGCGCCTTGGGCCGCCTCCTTCGCGCGCGCGTCGACAGCCTCGTTCCCGGGTACGCAGACATGCACCAGGATCCATGTAAGTCTGCCGCGACAGCTGTGACTCAATTTGAAGTTTGAGAATCGATAAATAAGCCCAATAAACTATATATCTCTACGCAACCCAAAAGGACTTTCTGATTTTATTCCCCGCTCCCGCTCCCAAGACCAGTAATATTATCTATTATCCATTATCTATGTCTATACCCATATCCCGTACATGAAAAGAGAATATTCATTCTCCTAAGACCAGTACTTCAACTTCAACTTAACCACGGAGCCCTGTACTTCTGTATCGCAGCTTCCAGAAGGGTGGGGTCAACGGTACCGTTGATAGTCATGTTCGTGAGATTGATGCTGGCAGGCATCAGCTCCGTGCAATTTGTGAGCGTCGTGATGTCTTGGCCCCTACGCAATGATACAATACAAATGAGTTGAATCCACGTCTGCGGGTGGTAGATGAGGAGAAAGAAAGAAAGATGGACGCACAGGAGCATCATCTTCAGATGTGCGGCGCGGTAGTCCTCGTCCCTGGAACATATTTTAATGCCTTGGGTGAAATTTGAACGATTATGGGAGCATACGTACCAATCCTCCTGGTTATTAATAAACCGGTGGAACTCGTGAAAGGTGCTCGCGTTGTGCGAGAAATTGATATCGCTGTGGAGCTTCAAGACGTCTTCAACCATAGTTCAGTTTCCGAATCCAACATCACGAGCCAAGTATAATTACCTGGAGGGGTGGTAGGCGCTGCCGTTTCTGCGTCTGAATTTTAAGTAAATAAATATGCGCTCATCCCTTGCAATTTTGAATCGAAATAAATAACTCACAGAACCTTACACCCCAGATATCCACCGTCGAGTCAAAACTCGAATTCGCCACCGTCGGGTCGACGAAGCGCTGCTTGCCTGTCGAGTGGGCGCCCACGAGCGCCATGAGGTCACGCACGGTGAACCCCATGTCGGCGAAGCGGGAGATGAGGGTGGGGACGGAGTCGTCCGGGCTGGGGATGAGACCGTTGGGGGCGACGTTGAGCGGCGGGGGGCGTCCGATGAATGCGTTGATGCGGGGGCCGCCGGGGCAGGCGAGCTGAATGACGGATGTGAGATTTCAGTAAAGGGGACAAAGGTGGGACGTGTACGACGCCGAGGACACCAGCAAGCTGTGTTGAAGACAATATATTGGCGTAAGTTAGGTTTCGATTAGTATATAAATGAATTTGCTTACGTGTAAGAGGTCACCGGGAGAAACACCGAACTGTGCGGGTAGCGGTGAAAGGATGCTGACGATATTTTGCAGTCCGTTGTTCTCTGTGCGGAGAATCTCCGTGGGGTCCCATATCATCGACCCGTCGGCTGCGCCGTTTGGAAGTCCCTGGGCTTTCAGTGCCCCTGAGAACGTCCCTTCATGCAAAGTGAATATCGAGTGAGCATAAAAGACTGGAGAGCTACAAACCAGCATCGTGGAATGCCAATCGCACAGAGGCACGCGCCTCGTCTCCGCATCTCCCTTAATGCACAAAAATCGTCAACATTTTCAGTAAGAGAGAGTTGGAGAGAAGGATTTTCTTACCATGGAAGATCCCACCGAGGATCGCGTCCCGGATACCGTACCATGGCACGCACAGCGGGTTCGTGGCGTTGGAAACGTCGGGAATTCCGTTGCCATCTCCGAGGTCGGGGACATTGCCGTCTGCGCCGGCATCATCGTTGTCGACGCCTCCGGGGCCATCGCCCGAATCAGTTATTCGCCGCAAGGAAGAGTAGAAGTATGGATTGGCGTTGACCGTGGGTAGTACTGTGAGCAGGGCAGAGGCGAGGAGGAGTGGAACTGCAAAGTGCCGCATGTTATTTTCTAGAGTCGAGATGGACTTGGCTGAAGCTGAAGAGACTCCGACGAAAGGTTTTTGGAGTGGAGTCTCAATTATATGGCTGTCAAACGTCCGTTGAACCACACGAACGGAGCAGGGCATTCATCAGGGACGTAAGGTACCTGCCCGTGCCCGTACTTCGAGCGAGCCGACCTCGAAACGCGGATGCATGTCAAGACATCGAGAAGCAGATATTGGCGCGTTCAGGCGGCCCAGGCCCAGAAGCGGACCAGAAATAGGGGGTTCTCCGTGATCTCCAGCCGGTAGCTGTGGAGCGTTTGCTGATTCGCGAAGGAACGAAGTGAGGAAGTACCTTTTCAATAGTAAGTAGTGGTGTTTCTTGTCATACGGAGCCGCAAGGCCGAGACAACCAACATCAGAACCAGAGACAGCAGCAATCATCAGCGTCGGGGACCGACGTGTCTTGCTTGGCCTGCCAGATGGTTTGTTCCGTTCCCGTAACTGACTTTCATTGTTGATTGCGTCCATGTGCGCTCTTTCAGGCGGCAATATTTAGCCAGGCAGGTAGATAAGCGTCAAGGGATTCCTCGGAGTAATTTAACTCCAGAGGAGTAGGTCAGCACGAGACGCTCGTTGGCTTGGCAGCACCCGACCTTCCTTTTGATCAGCCCAAGAGCATCCGAGTCAGAGATCTCGAGATCGTTCAGAAGCAGCTACCATTCTTGGATGCTGGAAGCAGCATTCACGGAACCGAACCTCACATCTGAATACATGGGTCCGAGGAGAACCGATACCGCAGAATCAGTACCTTCAACGAATGTGGGATGGTTCGAAGCGCCGCCACCGATGGCCTGGTTTTCGTCCGGGTGGATAGGCCTTTTGGCATTGGTTGGCCTGCCGGGACGAGCAGTAGGAAATTTTCAACCGAGAAATTTGGGGAGAAAGACATTGGATGTAGGTCGACCTTCTTTTCGATAAGGCTAGGGACATCAGAGATCGCAATATCGTTTCGGACGCAGTTTGCGGCCTCCAGACTGTCGGCAGGTAGTTCAATAACACAACTCCAGTTATGAGCTTTGTTTCTTCCGATTCTACCACCCTGCAAAGTTTTTAAAAAGAGGGAGATAACCGGCACCAGATCTGCGTCGCGCGGATTAATGATACTGCCAGACAGGAAGGCACAGCCAAATGGAAGTGATACAAAAGGGGGAGCAAGCGAGAAACAGTTTAGCGACGAATAGTTGGTCGTCGATTGCTTCAGGTTTTGGTGACCCGTAAAAATGCAGATAAGGTTGGGGGTAACGGCCGATGAATCATTTGCGGAAAATAAGGAAACTGAGCTCAAGCCAAGCAAGAGGCCGAGATTCGCGAGGTTCTCTTTCGGGTGCAAGACCTCCCGGCGCAGTGAAGGCATATAACGCTATCAATTGAAAAAAGATCATAGATGTCGAGAGTCCAGACGTAAGATAAACTGCGAGAGGCATCCAGGAGAACGCAGAGACAGTTAGTAAGGGTGACGAGGGTTGTGCCGAAATTTGCAGGCACAGGTAAGCCGAAGCAGCGAAGTACGGGGCCTGAAGAAAAAAAATTGATCCCAGGACGGCGGCAGTCCGGTTCAACTTAGAACCACAACACCAATGTTTTGTACAAGACTTTTGGAGAGTCCTGGCGGTGGGCAGGTCACGTTGTGCGACAGAAATTTGAGCAACAGGCCGAGTGGTGACGGACGATGCCCATTGCCATTGTTTGAGCTCATGGAACTCAGCAGATGACCATCGATGACGGTTGGAAACAAGAGCGATTCAGACTCCGCTGATCTGTGGGGCATTTTGATCAATCAGCATTCGGGCATTGATCTAGTGGGTGACTTCCCGTAAGCATTAAATATTCGTGAGGAATATTTTCGCAATTTCCGCCGTGATGCCGAGCAACCTGTCAGGACCCCATCAATTGCATCACCCGAAAGCGGTCGCGATTTATTCTCGCATCAGTCGAAATATGTTGAATCTAGACGAGGGGTAGGGACCCCTCGTCTAGACTTTATTTTCCTCGAATATCTCTTTTGGGCCAGAACTGATTGATCATCACTCATTGTCACTCTGGTCACAAACTCTCTGCCCATACTTGCATACCACTGGTGCAAGTATCACTGATTTCTCAAGGTCCTGACATTGCTCCGAGTACCCTACATTGACTGCAGACAAAAAATCCGCTCTTTTAGACCATTTTCCACCGTAATTCATATCCCAGTGTAGCCCAGTGTATAAAGTCATTTTTGTGAAGATCTGTTCCAACGACGTTGTCGCGCTTCCTCGATATGTCAACACATGTGCTGGGGACATTCTGGGGTGAGCTGTTTGGTTGATTATACACCATCGGTGTGTGAAAGTATTATTTTTCTTGCGGGAAATACAGATGGCGTGAATATCCAGCCCACTGATCGTATCACTGGCACCCTCGGTTAAGCTCAAAAAATGTGCCGGAATATTTAAATCTTACGGGAAGTCACCCAGTCTCTAGACAGACGCTTTATCGTTACCTATGGCAACGCCGACTGGACAGCTTTGGTTCTCCGTTCGGTAAGAGTGATTGGCGGTATGGCTTGACCCTTTGGGTACTGGGACCCCAGAGACACGTTATGCAAGGCATGTTATACCTAGAGGGAGGGCTCGCTTCCCTAGAAGTTCTCGACGGTGTCCAGCGGTGATGAAATAATTTCATTTGAATTCTGAGTCCATACCCAGGGTTTTGAGAGCAAGGTAACGAGCCGTTAGAGGTGGTTACTCGTTGCATAGGCGTTTAACGATGATTGGTTTGGAGGATGGGATAAACTAGCGGCAAAACAAGTATGTTTCGATTCTCCTTTTACTCTTTGAGGAAGCCCCTCCAGTGTATCATCTTCTTATGCTCTCAACTTTTGAACTTCAAATTGTGTGACGCAGGTCTCAGAATAAAATTGTAAGGACTATAGTACATTAATGCTGCTCTTAATCACTGCCATCTTCGCTGTCACTGGCGTTACTGTCCGTATTGCCATTGTCCTTGTCCTCTTCTCTGGATTTTCTCAAGGCACTCTCCCAGCATTGGATCACTTCTTCCTGAGGTGGTCCGCAAAAGTGTGCCTCACTCTCTCTCTTTATAAAATTAAGCCTCTCTGTCTGTCCGAAGCCGTATCTCCATTTGTAAACTTCCGCGGTCATCTGACAGGCATCGCTTATTTATAAAGTGGGAGCCGGCTGTTAAAATTACGTGTGCCTGTCTGAAGCCATTTAAAACTCCGACACCTGTCATTAACTCCGGCATCACTTGCCGAGCAACCGCGGGATCAGTTGCCTCAACCGAAGTGGGGGGCTGCGAAGCGGCCCCCTGCACTCTTGTCCTTCTTCAAATAGTTCTGCCACCTCTTCTCCAGCGCATCATCACTATAATCACCCCAACTAGAGGGATACTTGCGTTTTCGAATAATACTCTCAGCAAGATATCCTTGCCAGTGATCAATCAAGTCAGGTCGAGGGTTGGGGGATATCTTTAGAGTCATGAGAATTGGCATGCAGTGTGTGGCAACTCACCTTCAGCCATTGGATCACATCGTGGAACTCAACAGGTTCAAGAATGGTCATCTCTTTGTCAGAAAAGACCTCCCATGGTGGAACAAATTGATCCAGTTTCTGTAGCAACTCGGGGTCTGGTTTTGGACAAGATCTGATGTGGCACCCCCATTCACGACCATGCCCATGGGGGTAGTATTCCAAGTATCTCCTGCAGGATATTCAGACGGTTTCAGCTGAGAATATGCTCAACATGATTCTGCTTACCACAACCTGATGGGCCGTTCTCCTCGTCCAATCTGCTGCATGAGTCGAAGAAATCCACAAGCCAACTCTTGAGAAACCGTGGCCGTGGGATAGAGATGGTCTAGTTGTTGGCAAAGTGCAGGCAAGAACAAGAAAAGAGCGTGAAAAAACACCGATTTGTTGGTTATGAGTGGACACAAAGAAGAGATGCACCCCAGAATGTTGTCCCAGGATAAATCCAACACAATGTGGATTCGAAACAATTGGTTGAAATAGCTATTGTTCACGTAGCTTAGATCGGGAGTGAGCAGTCTTCCAGCATGGAAGATGCGGAGTAGGTTGGGAGACTCGGACAAAAGCTTCCGACAGGCCGTTACTATGAGCTGCACTTCACCCGTTGTCCGAGGTTGCAAAGCATATATTGTACTAAGGGACGGGGCCAAAACATTGATATCATCGCTTTCTAGATGCCGGCGGCGAACACGTTCTTCAAGTAGATTGTCCACGATTTGACCTTGGAAATCATCATACCGGAGAACAAAGTGGTAATCTTCCCACTCTCGGATTAAAGCTTCAGGAACAGGGTTAATTTCCTGCCTGAATGAATTTATTTGAGAATGAGACGGTAGAAAGACTCACTTTGAGCCAGATCAGAAAATTCTCTATGTCCAGTGGGTGACTGGAGGAACTAAAGTGGAGGACAAAGTCCGGATTGACAAATTGAATATGGGGCACCAGATCTGCTGAAGGTGAAAGGGAAGTGATATATTGGATCCAATTTGGGTATATGTTTGAGAGCCTCCTAAATATTACAGAATTAGGATAGGCTCGGAATTGGAATGCACCTTCACGTACCAGTAGAGTCCAAGATCTGCCAGGTTTTTCCAAGGATTGTCATATCTGTATGAAAGTGCTTTGAGAACCAACTGTCCCAATTTTGCCTTGTGCTCCGCGGAACCAGCATAAAAACCTGATGACCGTGTTTCATCTTTCAGGAATTCAAAGAATGAGGCATGGTGCACCCCAAGCGAACGTCCCGAGATTGTAGGTACTTTGAGCACAGAGTGTAGAGGACGAATAATCAACTCTACGGTGCCAAGTTCGAGATCAAGTAGTGCATCAATATCTCGCGTAGTGAACTTGTCCGGGTAGTAGTGGGTTATCACGCACAAAATGTCGCAGAGGCTGAGATGGTACCGGACAGGGACTCTTGACAGAATTTGCATGTACAGCTGGTCAAGAGTTGCAAATGGTGATTCAGAATCATGAGGAATAGAATTTTGAACCACCATGTCCAGTTGTTTGGATGGCCAGGAATACTTGTCGTCCACGAACCTGATAACTGTTGCCGCATAGACAAAGTAGCCAGATGAGTTTTTCACCAGCCTCTTCAGGATCTCTGGTGCTGGCCAGGGGGTAGGAATGTGCTGCATAGCGGTGAGATGGTCTTGATAAATGCGGCAAAATTCATCATAAAGGTAGGTGCGGACATCTTCAAATGACTGTTCAATATTGGTTGAATCAAACTGTCCCCAAATGAACTCTTTTTCAAATGTTTCCCGAATATGTGGCTCCGGTCTGCTGGCGACAAGGATCCTAAGCCCAAGGTGATGCTCATTGGCAATGGATCCTATCAAACGCAAGATTTCTCGCTGAATATTGTGTTCGTCACACTCATCCAACCCGTCGATGAGAAGGGCTGAAGGTGAAGTAACATGAGCCAATTTGCATGGCTCCACGATGAGGTTGCGCAGTTGGATGTCCATACTTCTCCCAAGAACCGACAGATCTGTCTCTACGCTCCGTGAGATAGGGCCCTTGAATTCGGGCCGATGGAAAGCTAGCTGGTACGCAAGTGTGGCGAAGAGCATCTTCGCGTTGCCGCAGGTGCTGTGACCGCGTTTGAAAAAGAAGCTACCACCAAGCAGCCCACGGTCCTGTAGTTGACAGCACAGAGTCTGCAGGACGGCAGATTTCCCCGCGCCAGCAGGACCATGTAGCCAATGGATAGAGTGGTGCGAGTTTGGGTCAATCACCCAATTATGCAGATTGTTGAGCAATTTTGTGCGTGTTTCAGGATGGCATTTCGGCTGGGGAAAGGTCTCCGCAGAGTTGTGCAGAGCCTCCAAGGCGACCGTGCGATGGAGAATATGGATTCCCGAGCTGTGATTTTCGGAGCTACTGTGTCTATTATTTAGGAAAGGAATGGCGGCATGAGCAACCGACGTACTGATTGTTCATTGTGAAATGTTCGGCCATGATGTCGTAATTCAGACGGGGACCCTCGCCCATCCCTCCGCCGCCGCCTTGACCTTGTGTGTTGCCTGCGCCACCAGCACCTCCTACCCCACCTGGGTACCAGTGAGCAATCTATTATTGTTCAAACCATTTTCTCTCGCACTGGTAATATAGTTATTAACCGTCTGGGATTCGTTACCCCAACAAAGCATTGTGTTGGAATCAATAGAGAAATCCAGTATTAGCAGTGAACCCGTTGCAAATGCACGGGGAATCTTGTGTAGTCTACCTGGTAACCTACATAAATACAGTCCAGAGTAATTAAGGTACAAATTTAGTCTGCCAGGCACAGGAATGAACGGCGGGGACCTGGTAACAAAGTGCGCCACGAAGGCAGTGCGTGTACATAACTCGTAACTCCAACACATTGCTTATGTGGATTGTGAGGGATTGTCATAACAAGTTCTTTGAGATTCACAAGCTACAAGGTACAAAGCTCCAGCAGCAGACTGGAGACGGAGGTAGAGGCGAAAGGGAGAATAGTTACGATTCACCGCCTTGTGGACAGCTGTCAGTTGGAGCAGCCAGCAGACAGCATGCACATTCGCATGACAAACCTTCGAGAGCGATGTCCGGACCTGTGATCCGTTGATATCTCTTCTCTTAAACGAATGGATGGGTGGAGCCGAACCAAGTTCACAGCTAGAAAGGCCATGGCGGTGGGAAGAGAAAGCGGCCGTCTTGATAGTAGATACCAGGACAACTTGATAGCCGAACAGCACCGCTTCCTTTGTTCACTTTGACCCCAAGTGTACCCCACAGCGTTTCGACTCTTGACGTGCCAAGAATTTTCTGTGCGGCCATTCTCGTGTTGGACAGTAACCACTGCGATTGTAACTGGGTTCGCTGGCACTTGCTAGGATCGGAAAGGCTGCCCAGGTTCGTGGCGCGGAACATCGCTACTGAGATTGCCATGAGAAAACGTAGGGGATTCATCTTCTCTGTGCGTCTGAATCGCCCATCGAGCCCCGCTTTCACCCAATCTTCATTGCCATTCCGTGTCTAACGAGTTCTGGGATAGATGTTAAATGGACCCTTCATCAGGGAAAACCTCCCCCTATATTTTGTGATATTTTCACCGAAAATATCTTGTAGTCACCAAAATTTCGATATTTTGTGAGAATTTCGTGAACTTTGATAAGAATCCTTCAAAAGGTATGCACATTTTGTGAAGGCTTCCACATAATTTTGCACAATTTGTGCCAAGTTCTCATGAAATATTCCATTGCTCACAACTTGCTCACCAGATACCCTGCCTTATATGTAGGATTTGACTCTGATGAGGGTCAAACTTCGAAGTCTCCAAGGCTGGTGTCTGTGTCGCCAACATGAGGGAGAAAATACATAAACCACTTTGGCACAACCCACCATCTGCAATCTCCCGTGAAGAAATCTCGAAGTTTGGATTTTAAGCAGCAGCAAGCAAAATCAGTAAAGAGGCAACGTGAAACAGCGCCCACCCTAAAGTATACGGCACCAGTACGGCACTTGGTTGGACTTCGGCGGCTTGTTTTCGCCGTGTACGGCAACCACGTGAGCGCGCGAAACATGTTTGGTTTCGATGCTGTCACAATGATCAAACACCTCTCTTCCTTTTCCCCCACCTTCCTCCTGCGAGCCTGCCTCATTCTCGTCACGATCTGCCCACTGTTGCGCATACACACACTCAAGAAAGTCGCAAGATCATTCGCTCATGCTCCTGGTGCTCCGGACTACCAGTTTCACGTGGCCGGACGATGTCGGGAATCGGTATGGCCCTTCGTTTATCATTTACCATTGTCTTAATCCTCATCTCTGTGCAGCAGACTCCAGACTCAGCTACGGTGGCGATGATCAGCTACCAGCATTCCAGGTATGTTTTCTTCTTTGTACAATTACTCTTCCGCGCCGTCCAATCTTGCTGTGACAGTTCAACTGACTTGTATGGCAGATGACTTGGCTTGGCAGGATCGTTAACGCTGCCTCGGCAATCGGCATGGAGTCCAACTCGATACGCCTCTCCTCGGTACGCCTCTACTCGGTATGTCTACCGTGCCACACCTGAACCTCACACCGTGTCGATGCCGTGTTATTATGCAGTCACCCATGTCCGGAGGGATCGGATCGACGGCTATGTCTCCTACCCATATCAGGGAGTGCTTTCAAGGTGCGTGTGTGACTTTGCACAGTGACCTATAATCTGATAAACGTCCCCGCAGCCTCCCACCGAATGCGCCCTTGCCTGCATCTGCATCGTTGAATTTCCGTGTAACGTAAGTCCTTTATGATAAACGACTGCCTTCCTTTATCTTATTTGGGTTCTGCAGCACGGGCCGTCGCATCAAACATTGTATTCACTGCCATGTGAGTCTTATGTCCTATCACTACCTGTTTTCAATACTGAAGAAAACTTCGGATTTCCAGAAGCTACGTAAGACCCATGCGCACGGCGTCCAAGTTGATCAGGGCGAACGGACCGCATGCAAGGTGTGCATTCCAGCGGCCAAGCTCGTCCCAATTGTCTTCCTTATCTCTATTTGTGCCGGCCCGCTTGTGTTTTAGCAACGGATTGCAGCTATTATAGCTGTGTGATATTCAAGCCAGTAGTTATTATTGATAGCCATGTACAGTAGCTACACTTTGAATGCAATACAACTTGTTTTGCTCTACCTCCCTTGCATCGAAGTCAGATTCTCCGAGAAATAAGTGGCATAATGTGCAGAATACTTTCAGTATTGTGCTCAAAAGTTGCAGAAATTTCACAATTTTCTTCGCCGGGAAGATATTTTCGGTAAATTTGGAAACTGTTGAAACTATTGATATTTTCAAACATTTTATGCGAAAATACCGCAAAATATCCCGGGGGGGTTTCCCTGATGTTGGTATCTCCTTCCTTGGAAGCGATATTACCTTTGAGGCTTGTCTGGATAAGCATAATTATTAATCACTGATCGGATTAGACTAGGACTCGTCGCCTCGGATGTCCCTGGAGAGATCAGGGCGAGTGTCAAGATGTTGTCTGGCTATGTTTTGTGATTGATTCTTGCGCCGTCAGCATATTCATCAGTGGAGGGCTGGAACTGCGCTCCTGGGCTTTGGAATCCACCTGAACGAGCACTTTCCCCATGGCTCTGACACCGTTGTTGCGCTCAAACTCGGCTACCTCTTATTTACTCTCCTTTGGCCGTGGTGTTTGCCACACCACCTGTCCTCTAATTATCTTGATACTGCCAACTGGCTCTGTTGGGGTTACGGGTTATGTGCGCGCACAGCCTGTCAATTGTAACTGTGGCACACTTAGTTACCAGGTATCACCCCCCTGTTCCTATTCCTGTGGATGACAGTCTGAATGTGTACCTTAATTACAGTAAAGCGGAATATATGTAGTGTAGATAATGAAGAATTACCCGCATGTTTGCAATGGGTTCCCTGCTAATATTGGAGTCTTGGCTTTGAATTCCAACAGGCTCTGCTCGTTATCTGTCAAAGGCGCACTTACATGGGAACTCCCTATGTGTGCACTAAGCTTCATTATACAATTTAGGGTCATATTTTCAATGGTTGCTGGCCCACAAATCTAGGGCCAGCTGCTTTTTACAGACTGGCACTGCTGACTTTAATCTGGGTCAACATTGAGCGAGGAACTTGGCACTCAGGCTTCATTTCTGGTAGAATCCCCCTCTCAGCATTCCCTCTACTTTCCCGACTCAGATGTCGTTCTTAAATAGCGCACTATTCATGTCCCCGACCCATCCTTTAATTTGCTTGAGCAGGAAATGATACTCTTTTGACGCTGAAGACCAATAACACCCTAACCGCTGAAACGGTGCACTTCTTATATGACTAGGAATAGTTAATTGATAGGTATTGCGAACAAACACGCAAAACAACCAACCACAACCAATCTACCTCCAAAGATACAAGTGCTTCTCTTTGTGAGTTCAGGTCCGGGCCATAGTATGTGACCAGCAGGTTTGAACAAACACAACTTTGATTTATAGGCTTCTAACAACACACTCTACAATGTACTAGCAATATGCAACCGCCAACAACAACACTGCTAGGAACCTAGGGTGTGTTTATATGGGGTGGATACAAGATGGCTGGACTGCTAGGTTGAGAACACCAGGGCAGAGGTTTGTAGGTTTGTGAAAATCCTCGCCTTAGGCAACTTAAGGACTACTGAGGCTAACTCCAAATGACTTCAAGTCTCAAACGGCAAGACTCTCCTTGACTGCCGACCTATTCCTTAACCAAGAACAGGAACCTTTCTGCTTTTATTGGCACTAGCTCACTATAAGTGTCCAGCTAGTGACCCAACACACTACAACAGAGCTTCCATCTATATCGGGGTGAAGGTGAAGTAACTGACAAGTTATAGCCAAACTAGAGGTGGTGTAAGGGCAACCTTAAGCTCGGTGCAGGGCGCTGAAACTAGCGGGGGAATCTGGAGAATAAATATAGGCACTAGAATACAGGAGCGGAATAACTACGCACCTAGCGGGGGAATCCAAAGAGAAGATAGGATGGGGATTCCACGCTAGGCGAAACCTTATATACTAATTAGTAACTACCCAGTAGCACGTGTCTGGAGGTATCTACAGTGGTCCCGGGCTTGATCGCACAGCACAATGAAACTAGAGGAGCCCAACTTAAGTTATGACCGAATGTATCCTCCACCCTCATGAGTTCTGCAGAACTTGAGTTCATCTGAGGATCCCCCAGCATATTATGTGCCAGTACCCATGGCTCCACCCCCGCTCACAAACTTAAGTCCCACCCACTTGAGTTCCACGCTCACCTGAAGAGTTCCAGGTCTCAATTTCCCTGCACAACTGAAGTCCTATCCACAACAAGTTCATATTGCTGGTCTTAAGTCCCGCTACAACTGCAGTTCTACAAAACTCAAGTGTGACATGTCAGAACTCAAGCCTGCAGTTGCTATTTCCCGTGATCGTGTCTATGCACGCTGATTGATGTGCTCAGAACCTATATAAGAAACACACAAATAACCCCACTTGACTCGAGAGCAGCACAGAAACAGTCCAGAGACTGTTTCAACAACCAACAAACAAATCAAATGGCAATATATGCACATTGCACATTTCCAGAGATCCCGACGAGTTACAGCCCCTAGTACAGGGCCTTGTAAAGGTTGTAGGGAGAGGTTTCGTATCTCAAAGAGACAGTAGAGCAAACTGCGTAGAACATGTTTCTAAACACAGTGGAAACATTGTTTCCAAAACAAAGTAGATTGATAGCTTCGCAGTGTGTGTGTGTATGTGTGTCCAAGTGACAGAGAAACAAGTTTAAAGTAGTCCTGTAGACTCGAGTAAGGCCCGTAGTTTATAGGCCAAGAACGTTCACAGAGCTTTCCCTAAAGAGGTACTTTCTGAGCAACACCAGCAGTCACATTTCCAAAGTTTTCCCTTGACGGTACTTTCTGAAACCCGCTCCGCAAACAACAACAATAATGTTTCTTTCAACAGAGTCCCAGTTCCAACAGATTCTCAGAGTTCAGACAGTTTCCAGGCAAAGCCCAAGTGCGTTTCCAGAATAATATATGATTCAGAAACAATTAAGATTTCAACTAATAGTGCTACTCTATAAGAGTGAGTTCGCCGAGGATCCCAGATCAACCCAATGCGCAAGCGTATAGCCTACTAGTTTGGGGGAAGATGCTGTGTCCATCGTAGAAACACCCTTGGATACTTATACAACCGCCAAGACACTGTTACAAAGCCCAAAACACAATCCCAATGAGTCAAAAGTCCGTTTATCCGCCTCTTTAACCGTGTTTCCGTCGGTTGTTCTTCCGAGCGTTGCTTCCCATTGGTTCCCAACTGTGAGCACGCCATGTTCCCTTGCCAATTACAAGGCAGGAACCCGTCAGCAGCACCCCTGTATTATTCAGAGGGTGTGTCGATCACCGATAGATCGGCACTGCACTCGTTCGACCTGTTTCCGCTTCAACTCAAGTCTCCCCTTGGTTCCAAGCACGGAACTTGATAATACTCCTTTTTAGGTCTCGGTAGATACCCGTTTCTCTAGGGTTTCCCAGAAAGGGTTCTTGAGAACGAACCTTAGAACACCTTTAGAGTTGTGATCCGGATCCACAGAATAGCCGACCACCTGTTTCGGTGTACCCGCATTTGATGGAAACCGGCAACTCTGGCAACCGAAACACTCGTGACCAAGCGTGTCTCCCCTAGTGCCTCAACACAACATAACACATTGCCAGCTCCCGTTCCTTTGACCCGTTTCCGTTGCTTAAGTGGATGTTGGAAACAAGTCAAAAGAAGTTCCTTGACTTATTATTCGGCTGCACGTTTCCCTTACAGTTTTCAGGGCGAGACTAGCCAATGGACGTTCTAATTCCTTAGAATGTCCACCCGTTTCTCTGTGGTTCGCCCAACAGCTACCAGGAACCAGTACTGTTGCATAGAAACAACAGTTTCAGCAATGAGCACGATCAGAAACACGCAAAATTACGTGTATCTAACCATGGCCCAATTACTGGCTTATCAACGCGATCTCCGGCTCAGCAGCCATGACCGCCGCACACATGCGCTGGAGGGCCACAAGGAAGTCTGCATGCTGTGGGGCTGATCCCAGAGACAGAGATCCCCTTCTTGGTGGCAGTGGCCAGCGGGGCAAGCAGCATGGGTGTCACAGGTGGTGAGGCATTGACAAATGCCGCGAGTGGGTCGACAAGCATGCGTGACGGGAGTGCCGCAGAGAGCGTGGTGCTCTACAGCTCCGGCATCGTGGTGGAGGCGCCAGTGCCAGCCGCGGCGGATTGGATGCCCTGTGCAAGCATGAAGAAGAGATTCTGGCAGCGCAACAGAGTTTATATCAGTACATAATGTTGACGTGGAAGATGAACACACATGTACAAAACACCGCTTGTTCCACCCATTGTGGTCTCTGTGACCTTGGCAATGGCGACAACGTCAATGACGAGGTCCATGCCAGTGATAGTGCCCACCTTGATTGCTTTCTCCACACCTGTAGTACACAATGCGCATCCCAAACGAGAAAAGAGAATGACGAACCTTGTGTCCCGGCCTTGGGGGTGAGCCTGCAGTTGCCATCGCCTGAGATCGTGTCCATGCAAGAGTCCTGTGGCCCTGGATTCAGGAGAAGAAAGCAGGAAGGATGGAAGGATGCCCCTGGCATCGTTCTTGACAAGGTCTCCCAGCAGACTTGGCAAAGCGGAGATGCACACAGCAGCTGCACACCTATTGAATGACTGGATAGCATAGTGCACAAATGGACGCACCACTGGGCATTTCCTCGCCTTCAGGGTGGTTGTGGCATGCATGGTGGTTGGCGCATGATCGAGACCGGCGGGTTGTGTCACCCTCAGATTCCAACGTGAAGTCTGGATTGGGAGGTGTTGGCGGTCGGATTCAGGAGGGGGATGAGAGGGAAGCCAAGCGAGGTGGGAGTTGAGTGAGTGCCACCGAGCACAGGTGGACTTGGGAGCGAAAAGAAACAATGCTGTGCAGTCACAGTCACTCTGGTAACTCATCCCCTTTCCTTCCACGATCCACATTGTCTGCCTTCACCTCCACTACCCACACGCAATGACAACTAGCAAGCCCAGCAGGACAGACTGACTGCCAGGCACACCCTCGGTACAGGCCTGACTTCATGTCGGCCTTGCTCGCCTTTCCTTTGTAGGATTTGCTTGGACTCTGACTCTTTGATGAGTGGCACTCCATTGCATCGCACTCTCGCTTACCTTAACTTTCACTGCACCACTACTCAGCTGGATACTCAATGTGCTCTACTGCCGCCGCCGCCCCCGTATTCATTATGTTCTCTCTTGCCACCTCCACCACCATGACTTTTTGGTGAGTGGCATTCCATTGCATCACACCCTCACTTACCTTTTCACCACACCACAATGTGGTCTACCACCGCCCCTGCCACCGCCGACCCCGCATTCATTGTGTTCTCCCTTGCTGCCTCTGCAAGTCGTGTGCAAAAAATACACAAACCGAACTGATGTTCACTGCCAACTGAAGTGCGCCGGAGAGCTCAAGACTGGGTGGGACTTGAGTTGCAGGTGATTTCTTTAGTTTGGTGGTGAACTTGAGTAAGTTGAGTTCTGCAGGACTTGAGTACATGTTTTGATATCAGAACTCAAGTCCTTGATTCTATGTAGGATAGAGGTAGTGTAGCAAGTAGTACAGTAAATGAACTTAAGTTCCATGGGACTTATGAGTGTGGAGGGGGATATATTCGGTTGGAACTTAAGTTGAGCTAATAAATTAGTCGCAGCACATGCCAGCGAGAGCGGACAGGTGTCCCGGACAGATGGACGGGCACAGGAGCATCCAGAGTGGTGGACGGAAAACCGTCCGGAGCATCGGGTGGAAAAGTGTCCAGACCGGATCCGGCCGGAAGAGTGAAAGTGGCTGGAGAAGGGTCTGGAGAAGGGGCCGGAATGGGGGTTCCCCTGACAGGTGGGGGCACCTAGTCCATCTTCTTAGTAGGGCTTGAGGCAACACACAATCCACATAGCAAGTGATGCAACACACTATGGCAGAGCTTCTGTCTTGTTGGGGTGAAGGCAAAGTCACTAGTGCAAACTGCAGCTGGGTCTCGAAGAGAACACCCTAGTCTGTCTTTCTCTTAGTGGGGCTCAAGTCAACACACAATCACCTAGCAAGCAATCCAACACAGTATGACAGAGCTTCTGTCTTGTCAGGGTGAAGGCAAAGTCACTAGTGCAACTGAAGTTGGGTCTCAAAGAGAACACCCTTATTTTATATGTGGAGGTCTGCTAGAACCAACAACACAAAATCCTCAACTTAATCACTCAATGTGTTATGACCGTGCACTTCCAGCAACTCTCCAGCTCGGCTCCGGCCAATTTCCGTCTTTCTGTCCTTGGAGCCTCGGCTCCGACTTATATGTCCTTTCCGGACACAGCTCACACTCCAGCTCATGTCCGTCCAACATGCTGTTGCATCCAGCAAGTTCCATTGACACACGCCCTTTGGGGTTTTTGCAATGAAGGTCTTCTAAGTGTTCCCCAAATCAAACATATGACTTATGCAACTATGCTTCCCTCTTATTGTTCTTATTGTCTTTTGTTTTACTTATTGTCTTTAACATACTTCTTTCTGCATTAGAACTATCTCCGTATTTAGTATAAATACGTATTATGTTCTCCTGTATCTTCAGTTGAAAATTAACATGCTTTGCCTCTGCATTGCTCCATGGTCTGACTTCTGCTTCCTTCATCGTAAAGCCAAGTTAATTGGTTTACCTGTTCACCTTCGTGGTATCACTTCTGGCCTTATCCATCTTCCGGCCTTCTTCTGTCTCCGGCATCTTTCCATCTTCTGGCCTTTCTCCAACATGGATATAACACAATGTTCCCGAGTCAACAGTTACTAATTTCAATAAAGACTACTATCAGTGAAGTGCATTAGAAACTTCACTAGCAACCTGAGACCACCTCCACTAGCATCGTACAGAACTGGGGTGTAATCTCTATCAGAGGCCACCTGCACCAGCCTCATACTCAACCAGGGAGTGCTAATCTGAGGTGCTAGTCACTCCTGTGCTCCCTTTATACTACTAGGTTCCAAATACATGTGAAAAGTGAGCTGAATAATACAATAAGCAATATGAGGTGATTCAAGACAAACAGCCAATGAGACAACTGCCATTTCATTTTAGAGTCATCCTGTGATGTGCTAGGTCAGCCTCACTGATGAGCTAGCAGCCTTTTCATAGGTATATTGCAGATCCTGGGCACATCATCTATAGCCAAGAATCACACCTAGTCACCCAGGGTTACAGCCAGTGTTCTAAGTCATCTCTCTGTGTCAGAGCGTCAATCCATCGCATCTAGACAACCCTGTGTTACAGCCAGTGTTCTGGGTCATCTCTGTATGTCAGAGCATTGATCCATCGCATCCTGACAACCCAGTGTTGCAACCAACTGCCTGCATTAGGCCCTAGCTGTCGTTTCACATGTCTCATATGTCCATAGGATTGTATCTTTACAGTCCTAGCCAGTCCTAGCTGGATCTCTCCACCTGGCACCGCCTTTGGCCCTTATCTAGAGATTAGATAGTACAGCCTAGACCTGTGCTGAGCGAACTAGCTCAAGACACTGTCTCCTAGCTATACATCCATTGTCGATTCCAGTCAACTAAACTATCACTAGCTCCCTGGCACATTATCTCTCGACTACCAGAGTCTCCTAGATCATGTCTCAATGAATGTTTAGGCATTGGTTAATCCCTGGTGGTTTATACAATTGACTAGCAGCCAGCGCATCACACTAGTGCAGTCTCATGCCA
The DNA here is from genome assembly GCA_029378375.1 of Mycena olivaceomarginata. NCBI lineage: Eukaryota > Fungi > Basidiomycota > Agaricomycetes > Agaricales > Mycenaceae > Mycena > Mycena olivaceomarginata. Next base: position 58,979 of record JARKIC010001176.1, on the reverse strand, counting down.
TGGTCAGCAGTTAGGGCTCCCTCTGACTCCGTTTTATATCACCTAACAAGTGGTCTGTGTACTAGCTAGTTTGCTAGTAACAACAGAAGTGCTAGCTGCTTCCTGTTGTATAAATACTGGTCATAGGAATCGCAAAATTAGCACTAGATGCCACACATTTATGTTACACTGTTTCACCGCACTCCAATTCACACCGGACATCTCGGATGAGCAGTATCTCAACATTCCAGCGGTTCACATCACATCGTTGATTGATGTGCTCAGAACCTATATAAGAAACACACAATAACCCTAATTGACTCAAGAGTGGCACAGAAACAATCCAGAGAATGTTCCAACAACCAACAAACAAATCAAATGGCAATATATGCACGTTTCCAGAGATCCTGACGAGTTACAGCCCCTAGTACAGGGCCTTGTAAAGGTTGTAGGGAGAGGTTTCATATCTCAATGAGACATAGAGCAAACTGCGTAGAACATGTTTCTAGACACAGGGGTGGAAATATAGTTTCCAAACAAAGTAGATTTATAGCTTCGCAGCGTGTGTGTGTCCAAGCGACAGAGAAACAATTTTAAAGTAGTCCCATAGACTCTAGGTAAGGCCCCTAGTTTATAGGCCAAGAGTGTTCACAGAGCTTTCCCTAAAAGGTACTTTCTGAGTAGTGCATAGCAGTCATGTTTCCAAAGTTTTCCCTAGACGGTACTTTTTGAGACCTGCTCCGCAAACAACAACAACAATGTTTCTTTCAACAGAGTCCCAGTTCAAACAATTAAGATTTCGACTAATAATGCTACTCTATGAGAGTGTGTTCACCGAGGATCCCAAATCAACCCAATGCGCAAGCGTATAGCCTACTAGTTCAGGGGAAGATGGTGTGTCCATTGTAGAAACACCCTCGGATACTTAAACAACCACCAAGACACAGTTACAAAGCTTAAAACACAATCCAAATGAGTCAAATGTCTGTTTATCTGCCTCTTTAACTGTGTTTCCATCAGTTGTTCTTCCGAGCATCGCCTCCCATTGGTTCCCAACTGTGAGCACACCATGTTCCCTTGCCAATTACGAGGCAGGAACCCGTCAGCAGCACCCCTGTATTATTCAGAGGGTGTGTTGATCACCGATAGATCAGCACTGCACTCATTCAGCCTGTTTCTGCTCCAACTCAATTCTCCCCTCTGTTCCAAGTGCGGAACTTGATAATACTCCTTTGTAGGTTTTGGTAGATACCCGTTTCTTTGGTGTTTCCCAGAAAGGGTTCTTGAGAAAGAACCTTAGAACACCTTAGAGTTGTGATCCGGATCCTCAGAATAGCCGACCACCTGCTTCGGTGTATCCGCATTCAATGGAAACCGGCAACTCTAGCAACTGAAACACCTGTGACCCAGTGCGCCTCCTTAGCATCTCAACACAACACAATACATCACCCAACTCCCGTTCCCTTGACCCGTTTCGATTGCTTAAGTGGATGTTGGAAACAAGTCAAAAGAAGTTCCTTGGCTTATTAATTGGCTGCACGTTTCCCTTACGGTTTTCAGGGCGAGACTAGCCAATGGACGTTCTAATTCCTTAGAACGTCCACCTGTTTCTCTGTGGTTCGCCCAACAGCTACCAGGAACCAGTACTGTTGCGTAGAAACAACAGTTTCAGCAATGAGCTCAATCAGAAACACACAAAATTATGTGTATCTGACCATAGCCCAATTACTGGCTTATCATCGTAAGTCTTTGATTTTTCCTTTCCACAATACAACTGTGACCACGGTTAATCTCAAGCATCTATCAGCTCCAGGACCCTGGCTGTTGAGCCTCAAATTCGAAATTGATTGAAGAGCTGTGTCACCACGCGTACTGGTCGTGGTGAGTCTTGCAGCACACCTTTGTCCTTTGCTTTCTTCAGTTGGTCCGATGTTGGTTTTACCTCTCCTGTGAAAAACAAACAACATTTTTCACCATAAATTGTGCTGAAAAATTTGAATCTCCCAACCAGTGACATGTCAGCAACGGCCTCTGGGTTGGCTAAACAGTGAGTAACCCAGCAAGAATCCCAACCAGGATAAACCTGATAGACGCTAGTAGCTCGTGTGTTCCCGAGCAGTAGGACCAACCGTACGGCGTCCTCTCTAGGAGGCCATATGTTGTAGGTCGGGATGCGACGCGGAACCTGGAACAAGTCGAAGAGGGTGTGATATCCACTCAGGTATACAACCCAGGGCATGGCTACAACCTGTAGTACAATGTGGAGGAAGCAGGGCAGGGTGGAGACAAAGCCTATCTCAAGCCAAGGTAGAAGCCTGAGATTAGACGAGGTAGAATCTACTGTACATGGAGATTCTACCGAGCTTATATAGGCTTCTAATAAATTAAAGTGATCACAGTCAATCGCAATCAGTTCCTGTACCGCAGCATTAAGGAGCATTAATGCTGATACTCCTGGACTCCTCTGTGTCCATTTCCGTGGTGTCGGAGGACTTAGGAGACCTGACGTTCGAGTTTCCTAATCCTTAATGTCATCGTATCCAGTGGTTCAAACCCTGATTGGTTTGCAACCAGTCATGTACTTCGTGTACGCTTCTGTGTCAGCCGTGGCACATCCAGGGACTAGGATCTGTCTGTACGGGTTCCTAGTCCCTAACATCTTCTGTATCCTGTGGCACAGACTACCCCAATTCTGCGGCTTTAGAATCCGTGGCCAGGTTTCAACCGTGAGAAGGTCTCGTGGTGGTGCCATGAGAGTCCCGTGCCGCTAAGACACATCTGCATCCATATGGACGTGTTACGCGAAAAAGGTAGAACCTGGGTGATTCATGACACCACATTACAGATTACAGTCTCAGTCCATTGCTGGATCCCTTCTACATCCTGCATGATGTTGAAATGCAGGACTTGAAAATATATCTCAATCTATTCCTGGATCCCGGTGCCTCTGCTAATTTGAAATGTATTGTCCCCAGTCCTAACACTATCACTCCTCTTCCTTGCACTCAGATTTCCTTCCTTCAAGGTGGGGGGCACCCAAGTGCATCTCGCAGCACTCGTGTTCTTGCTGTTCTGTATCTCAAAATCCCGCATGCCCAGTGCAGTCAAAATCACGACACAAGCCAAAGTCGCACAAAGCTTGACATTTGAAAAACTAGCTTTTATTCAACCATTTTCATGCGAGCCTGTTGCAAATATTTCTAGTTCTATATTAGATACATTTGGACAAGATCTGAACCTATCTACAACAGTGGGGCCTTTGTATCTAACATATTACCAGGCTCTGTTATGCTAAGATCTACCCAATCACACCAAGTTCGGAGCCTGTGATGCCAAGTTCTACCCATATGATGCTAAGCTCTACCCAACTACGCCAAGTTCTGAGCTTGTGACACTAACTAAGATCTACCCAGATGACACTAGGATCACCCATATGATGCTAAGCTCTACTCACGGTGACTCTGAGTTCTACCCAATTACTCTGACACTTCAAGAGAGGGAAGGGGGAAAGGGAGAAAGAGACTAAAAGGGGAAGGCAGCTACGCCACCGCCTGCACTGCCTGGGGAAGGACAAGGTGTACCTTCAATACAAGTGAACATGCAGTAGTCTCTCATAGACAGATGCTATAACAAATGTGTGCTTGCATGTTCGCATGTCATAGTCTGTTGACTAAGGTGAGTGTTTGATTGGTGATGGCCTTATCATATAATCACAAAAGTTCATGGCCGCAAAAGCACCATTTCTGCTGCATGTTTGGCCAAATTCCGCTTCACACTATCTATTGGAAAGGAAAAGAATGGACTTTCGATGTCTGTTCACTGCCGGAACACCGTAATGAGGTGAAAGTCTTGGCGGCTGTCATTTTAATTTTTCAGTGTTGGGATTCCATGACAGGTGAGGCAAAAATTGGCATTCTGACCCAACAGAGCTGTTGAATATTTGCCTTTAAACGATCTGGCTTCTTAAAGCTTTCTCCAAAGGTGACTCAGGCAGAGACTGAAAGGGACCGAGAATTCAAAGTCCGATGATTATGTAATAACTTCATCACCAATCAAGCCCACCCAATAAACTCCAGACTAAGCATACAGTGCGCCTCATCATCTAATCACCACGACAGCTCATCAAAAAATGTTCCTCTGATAAGTTATATCCCACACTCAGGCATGCCGTCCAAGACAGAAAATGCCTCTCGGCTGGTCTCTAGCACAGCACACGCATCACCACACATACACGTACTCCGCCTGTCTGCTTGCGCGTACCATGTGACATGTCAATACCAACAGCGTCAAAACGAGAGAAGAATAGAGAAAACAGATTGCAGGCACTCACTTTGCAACCACCACCAATCCCATGCTCCCCCTTGCGTCTTTGTCTATAGCACAGGAAGGATAACCCAATTATTTTCCGGCAAAACATGTGAAAAACATTGAGAACCAATTTACAATGTGCTCTATATTTTCGAGGCTACAGTATGCAAAATGTGTTCAAAATATGTTCTCCATGGCCAACATCAGGCAGAAGATATCCAAGTCATGGAGAAATTATTTTGAACATCTTTCGTATATTGAACCAGCAAACATTCAAAAGGCATTGTAAATAGGTTCTCAATGTTTTTTGAATGTTTTGCCGGTAAATAATTAGTTATCCTTCCTGTGTAGGGATCCAGGGAGGTGGCACATCTGAATGAGGGGGGTTGTAGGCAGATAACCATGGGAGGCAGATAAAAAGCAGGGATGGGAAGGGAGGGAGTGGAAGGACTATGAGGCCAGTGGGCAGGGTTACAGCCATGGTTACCAGAGGAACCTGTCTTGGGATTGGGGTGGGCTCATCGAAGAGTCCATGGTGCTGAGTTGCACAGCAGGAGCCAATGGATTTTTGTGGCAAAACATCGGCTGCAAACCTGTCTTACTTTTTTGCCATATTTTTGCGGTCTTTCGGAACATGAAATAAACATGATAGTTTTTCCAGCCATTTTTGGCAACAAAATGTTGTCGAAAAATATCACCTCAGGGAAAAGACCTCAATTTAGGGCTCAAAAATGGGCAGTTCCTTTGTTTTTTCGCTGTTTCAGCCTCAAATGGAGTATGTTTTCCTTCCCGAAATAGACAATTTTTGGATGGATGTTCGGCGCCCAAAAGTTGACAAGTTTGGCGTGGGTTTGGAGACAGAACCTCGCTCCAAGTGGAAAGGTTTTTGGGTCAGTGTTTCTTCTGGAGGGAAAAAAATCCATCGGCCACAGCTGTGTTGGTGCAAATAAGCAAGAGCTCAGATCAAATGCAATTGGATTGCCGAACATGTGAGACCGTGAGGACTCAGTGACATTGTCACTTACTGATCCCATCTTTTGCCACTCACCATGAGGACGATAAAGCTCACGAGCCCCCTTTCAACTAACATGGTTGCAGCCGCTCTCTCAGCGAAAATCCCCTCCCTTCTGACTGAACTCATCTGCCTAATCTTCTCTTTCACCCAAGCATTGATGCTTGCAAGCACCATGACGGAGACGAGACCGAGTACACCTGTTGTTTATACCCTTGTACGGGTCTGCGCCCAATGGCGCAGCATAGGACAGAATCTTTGGGATCTTTGGACATATATCCTCATCTGGATTCTAGTGCTGCGACCTTAGAAATGGTGGATGGAAGAATTTCTCAGGTGATCCAACAGCTTACCGCTCCGTATTTTCTTGAACATTCCCTTATGTATTTATTGCCGTCACGATGAGACAGCAATCCAGGGTATTTTTCAGAAAATATTGTCCACATCCGACTGCTGGCACGCACTACGGATCTCTACCACCTCCGATATTTGGTAGCCATGAATGCAAATGTCGAGTGCAAGGCAGCCCCGCTGCTCGAGTCACTCGACATTCAGCTCGGCTACGGACAGAAAGCTGTTTGTCAGCTAACACTGCATTTGGGGCTGACACCTTCATTAAACTTGCTCATCCTTCATGGAATCGGATTGAAGATGGATGATGTGTCCTCGTTTGTGGATAGGCTTGAAGTCCTGCAAATTGCTATTCTGAGCATTGTCTCCGAGCTTGCAGATGTATTCGTATTGTCTGGGCGAAAGAAACCTCATCTCCGTCATCTCAATCTCACCCTGATATCCCGCCCCTGAAACTCAAGCAAGGTTCTGTGTTCCGGAAGTATGCAGCCTCACTCACCTTGCTCTCCCTTGGCCATCTCCAGGACTTTGGCCGCATCCCGTTCCTCCTGCCTAGCTCCCTCCTCAGAGAGCTCTCTCTCCACAATCCATTCCACAACTCCATTGCTATCTTTGTGGAGCACCTCTGATATGCATCCCTTGTCTTTCCTGTACTCCACACTCTCACCCTCTCATCTATTCCGCCAGCACCTCTCCCTCTGCAACGTCGAAACCACCCCATTCATATACCTGCTGTCTATATCCGGGTCCTGGCCCAGCCTCCACACCCTGACACTCTGCCCTGTTTACCACTGCGACCTCTGTCAATGGTCTATGCTTGCATTGAGGCGGGGTGTCTGCTGGAGACCTTGGAAATTATTTCCGCGTGGGCCATCGACACCATGTCTCTGTCGTGGTTGCAGAAGCATGTCACAACGGTCAAGTACCCAGCGGGCTATGGTTACAATGACTATGATTTTAACTATTGATACCGTTGCATGTAAACTGTTGGTGGAAATTATTACTCAGATGTACTTATTTTCAGAATGCCCATCCATATCCTCACAGGATGAATTGCGGGGGCAGCAGAGCAGTTTATGGTCAGTATGGCCGATGGCTCAGGGCTTGATTCCCTGTGTCTGAACATTGGTGTTTCTGTAGGAGACACTTGTCCCTCGCATTGTGGAAGTACAGGTCTGTCTACTGGTAAACAGCAAGGTTGGGTCAGTCGTCTGGAATATGAGGTCCAAGGGTGAAGCAGAAAGTTGATGAGGTCCCGATATGTCATAGAAGCATAGAATAGAAATTGGATGTAAATAGGGGGATATGCCATGTGGGCGTAGAGTATGGCTCAGTCGAGCTCGGTAGAGGTGGTAATCGGGGCTCAGGTGTGATGTGTTCACTGGTGACGTGCTCACGTTGGAGCACTTGTGTCACTGGTCATGTTGGTCGTGGTGGTTCCGGTGTAAAAGGGTGATGTTTGTATTTATGTACAGACAAAACAAATGTACGGTCCGAAGACCGGGGTACCGTAAAGTACGTACGGAAATACCAGATAGGGGGAAGGCAATGAGCGGTCCAACCCATCCTTCCACAGCGTATGCATCTTGCGCAAATAATTTTTCTCATTTGGATACTCATTTGTTCCAGACTAATCAGTGGTGTTCATCCACTCGGGTATTCTCAGAGTTATATTCAACGTGAATACACATAACAGTCACTATGTTCCAGGGTGAGCTTAACAGAGTTTGGGTAGTTCAGTTTAGATATGGGTAGACAAGTTTAGTCACACAGATCACCTTTAGACGACTACACACAGTGTCTGGGTAGGTCGTGGTAGCCGAAGTTGGGACAACTATGCAGAGTCTGTATATGTCAGTGTAGGCGAGGGTAGGTACATCCACAGAACTCCACAGACCTGAGTTTTCTTGCCAGCTCTACCGTTATTGGGATTGAGTTCAAACACTTCTCGTGGTGTTCATTCGGTGTTCAAACATGTCCGGAGATCATTACAATGATTTGTTGATGGATCGATCCACAGCCAGTCACAGCCTCACTGATTGGCGATCCCGTCTATTTCCGGTATCAACTTGGTGTGAGGCCGCTGCTTCGCACGGCAGAACTCGTACTTCACTTTTTTTTTGTATGTTAACAGTACATGTATATATATTGACCTTAAACCATTCACCTTCCATCAATGTTGCCTACACTCATTGATTTTAATCTCCACCATATCCAACGGCAGAATCCAAGGGGTATTCACTGGAAAATCTCGAGGCACTGCATCAGGAGGGCGGGAGGGGTCTTGCTTGCCTTTCACAGGTTGAATTTGTGCCAAGATTCCGAAAATGTGTACACGTTAGAGGGGCTGTGCTGAAGCTGGGTGCGGCCTTTGGGCATTGTGCGAAAGGGACAGAGGAGTTGAACTGATTCCGGCCAATTCTCGGAGTGCTGGTGGGTGATTTTGACCTCTGTGATTATTGTTTCATGGGGTACTTGTTCAGCAAGTGGTGCGGTTGAGCCGGCACATCAAACATTAGAAACAAACTGAATTTTGTCACTGGTTTTAAAAGCCGCACGAGTAGAATATGTGAGTTGTTTTGTGCCTTTTTTATGATTGAAACAACGAAAATCTTCCCAGAGGCTTTGCACAATGCCCAAAAAGTCACATCAATTGTATTTCGCTCCTGAGGCTCGGGCACAGCCCCACAATTGTTTTTTGAGGGCCTCTGAGCCAATTTGCAAAAGGCAGACAATTGGCATTGGGATACAACTGGATTGACACCAAAAGAACAGAAGTGGGCACACATCAACCCATATCTATCTTCTATATTCGATCTTCTACCCCTTTATAAAATTTTCGGTTTCCGACTTCCCTGTTCCGGAGGTGCAAGCTTTTTTCACACTGGATGACTACAAACCGTGCGGCCGGCAATCTCTGAGGATTTTGAAGTTTCAATGCCTATGAAGGTGGTAATAAAATATTATGGCCACAAAAAATTGCAGACATGTCGGATGGATCATTTGCAACCAATATAGATTTATGAACGTGTCATTGCTTTCCAGGGCACTTCAGAATGCGTCAATAGGGAGGTGTTCAGTTTATGTACTGTTATTGACCAACAGAGTGAGACAAATTCCCCTTGATCAACTTTATCAAGAATCCATCAAATGTCCGGCGGCAATTTCCGCCGGACATCCCGGACTTTTGATCCCGGACTTTCCATTTCCCAAGTGCTCTTTTTTCATCTCATGTCCTCCGCATTATCCTTCAACCTCGATCAACGATTGACTCCTGGACTTCCGATGTCTGATTCGATTGGTTCAGCTTCGCCGACATCTGCAGCCCTGGGCTTTGGACTTGCGGTACAGTATACATAGATATCTTCGCGGACTTGCACTGTACCAATCCCATAGGTGGAAGCTCTCACTATTCCCTGTACATGAGCAACTCAATGTTTCAATTGATCAACTTATTCCCGATTATCCGTCATTCACTGCATTTTGACAGGTTCTGGACCCAACTTAGCCGAGATATGACGAGCCGGTCCCGAGGTGCCTCGGCTGACCTCGACACAGCCGTTCGAGGTTAGCCGAGGCACCTCGCGACCGGCTCGTCATATCTCGGCTAAGTTGGGTCCAGAACCTGTCAAAATGCAGTGATTACATCATTATTGACCATGATCCGATCAACTCTAGAACGATTTGCCTGATCTTAATCTCATACTGAATATGGCACTCTGAGTTTTCTGGGCATGCTCTTTCTTTCCTGGATTAGAATGTGGCCCTCACTTCAGGTTTCTCTCAATTCAGTATCCCAAATTGGCCATCCACGAATCCGGTTTGTGAATTGTCAATGTTTTCCCAGATCAACTCCACTGCCTCCTGACAACCCATCATCGTGGGGTATTACGATCACGATCAACTCGGCAACATGTTCCTTCCATGGTACACTGGACTCAAGGTTTGGTTTTGCAGCCTGTAGTTCTCAACTCAATTACCAGCCTGAATATGAACTGTGCCATCTACTGAACTATTTCATTCAAATCGACAGGGGGGGGTGACACGTGACCGGATTTACCTATTCGACAGCGGCCGGATTTTTGCGTGACACCCCCAAAAATTCGACAGTTTTGAGGCTTTTTTGTGCTCCTAGGGGGGGGGGGGGGAAGGATACTCGCGACAGTTTGGAGGTTTGACAAACCCTTCCGTGACGCGTGACCCCGACCAATATTCGACATCAACAGAGGGGTCCGTGACCCGTGACTGTCGATTTGAACGAAATAATTCAGTAGATCTACGAGTCTGTCCCCTGATTGATCCTGGTTGATCAACCACCTCCTAGAACCCTTTCGCAGATACTGCGGGTACTGCCCACCCTTATTGACTCTTGGATACTGAACATCATCTTCTCCATCTTTTACATTTGCAACCATGGAGAAGACCAGGTTTTTTTGACCCGGAACTCTTACTGGGTATAGGGACCTGGATCGTGTCAAGCACGCTAGGGATCAATTGGTGTGAGGCCGATGCTTCGCACGGCGGGGACTCGTACTTGACTTTTTTTATTTTTTTATTTATCTTTGCATATGTACTGATTAACTAGGCCCGAGGTTCATTTTCCTCACGACTTTCACCAGCTGCCAACCACCACCCAATTGAGCATTCGAGATCTACGGAGTTCTACAGACTCACTACAGATTCATTGCCCTTGAAGATTTAGTTTCATTAATATGCACCCACATCAGAGATATTCGGGCATATATTATGGCACATCTACTGTGCAGAAATCATTGGACTGAAACATCGGCATGGTCACAGAGTTTTTGGTTGCATCTGCAACTCGATGCAACCGGTAGACATCTGGGAAGCATGATGGCAACTTGATTGTTCAAGAATCGCAACTATCTACCCTCCAGGCTCACATCTTTATGGGCTTCTGGTGGATGTTGACATAGTGTATAGTTAGTGTGCACTGTTGCAAAAAACTATGATATTGCACTTTAATGAATCTGAGAGAACCGCCGTCCCTCTCGAGCTCTCCCGCATATTATAGTTTGGAATTGAAACACCGGCAAGTTCAGCTATGTCCTATATAAAGGGCATGCGGACCACTCCTGTGCACAGAATAGCATCTGATGATTATTCATGTGTTAACTGGGATGCCTGAGATTTTGACGCTCGATTCAAGGCAATTTACAGCGCGCCGAACGCAGCCGAAAGCCGGGATGATTGCGGATCATTTACTGTTGACGGCCATGCATTTTCGACCCAAAATATGATGTAACTCAAAACGTAGATGCAACTGAGATGGCAACCAGAACAGGCTGTGACCAGTCCCCGACCGGATGTGGGTTGTCTCAAAAAAATCTGCTGAATTTCGGTAATTTTTGTGCAGTATATCTTGAGTATATCGCCCATAATATATACTCTGGAATTTTGCAGGCCTTTTGCAAACACGTTACAGCACTTTGCGGAACATAAGGCGCAGATGCTTTTTTTCAGTTTTCAATAGTTTAGACTAGAACACGCGCCACGGGGTCAATTTTGATCGGATTACCTTGAGAGTAGGTGCGTTGGAATCGCGCTGGAAATCTACAGGGATCGGATGCCGGTTTTTTTATGTAATCACATAGTGTAAAATCTTCCAAAATATCATGGTCTCCAGTAGGGACAGGTGTAGCACAAGGAATACTTGTCTGATTGACCTAGCTTTACTGTTGAAAACAGAAAAAAAGCATCTGCACCTTATGTTCCGCAAAGTGCTGTAAATGAAATCCAGAAGCTTCGATGTCAAGCTCCACCTCAACCCACTGCGTCCCAAACCCCTGTCTCACGCCCAACGGCTGCCTCCTCTCACAACTGCCCACACCCTTTCCCACTACCTATTAAACCCGACCGCTGCGCCCGCAACCGGTACCTCGCCCACATACGGCCGGGTGACGGAAAAGACCATGCACACTCCTGCCCCCCGCCCTCCTCTTATACCACCACAGCTTTCTTCTGCATGCCGGATCTCTTCCACCGTGCGTTGTTCCGATGCGACACCCCTATTGATTTGATGGCCACCCCCTGTACGTCTTCGCCATTGCCTGTGATCCTCCGCGCTAGGGCGTCTCAATTACGCCGCGGCCATCACGTCCGTCAGCGCTCCGATGCTCTGACTCTCACACCACGTCTACCGCCATCTATCATGCAGCATAATCCCCGTTCACTCTACACCTAAATGACTCTAACACGATGACTGCACCTTTCACTAACACTGTCTGCTCCCACAAGTCTGCGCGTCCGCTCTCATCTGCCTTGCTCCTATCTCGCCTCTCAATTTACGCTACCATTAGCTCCTGTGAATACCGTGGCATGCCTTCCGTGACAATGGTTATCTCAGTTGATAATGGACACCACCCTGTTGCCGCCCCTTTCCACTTCATCTTCATATTGCACCCTGAGTCCATCGCACAGCCTGTTCCTCGCACGGCCCCCCATATCAACCAGTCGAGCGCACCATCTTTGCGGGTGTGTGGCTTCTCTCCCGCACCAACACTACTTAACGCTCATTTGCCACGTTCTTCTTAGGTATTCGTCACCATGCCCCCCTTCGGAAAGGACAGACTACTGCTCATTCTGACGCTGTTAAACTCTACAGATCCAATTCAAGGAGGAGGAGGACCAACACAGAAAGCACCTCAGGCATACAAAAATGAAGGTGCGTGCCCATCGCACCTCCCGTAACACTTTCGCTTAACGGTTCCTCCTCATACCTGCCTCGTTAATCCCTCTCACGCCACGTCCCCCTCCTTCGTGATCTTACTAAACCCTCGACGCTGGCTTTTGACAGCACTTCACTGGTGACCGGTGCGTCGTAATTGTGCTACCAAAATTTTTGTCCTTCTGAGACGCCATGTTTATCCACATGCAGCGCGTGTTCAACCCAATACGTGAGGTGTGTCCCATCACTACTCTATCTTTCGTTTCCCTTCCCACACGCAAACGTTTTCACTTGCCGCTCTGATCCCGATTCCGGCGCGAGCTGGAGCATTCCATTTGCCCGGATTTTGTCACAGTCTGCATCACTCTCACTGCAACAGCAAACGAGCACCCTTCACTCAAAGCGCGTTCGTCTCGTTTGCTCTTATGTGAGAGCACACGGGAAGAAGCGATCATGCACGGCTCACTATCGGAGTTCGAGAAGTTAGCCGACCTCGCTGCTCATTCACCTGACTCGAACTATCCTCAAATTGACAAAACCGCTCAAGTACCATGAATCCTGACACGAGCTGAACATGTAGGTCTGTTCTGAAGTCGCTGAATTTGAATGTAACTCATCGAAATCGAAGGTGAATCATTGAAACTTTATCATAGGCCCTCCACTAAGTGCGGGCGAAGTTGAATTTTTGCTTGGACACCCTAGTTCGTACTCGGATGTGTCGATTTGGTTTTTTCTTGTGAATCATGAAGCCCGAACGTCGTTGAAGGGTGATTGATTTTGTCACTGAACTTCTGTAAAAAAAAAAACATTCAGTGAATAAATTTATTTAGGTGACTGCTACGTGACACTCTCGAATCAACAACATTCGCAACACTATTGTTTCCTGTACCTGCACGCCGGACGGTGCGCAGGAACATCTTGTATGTAAGAACTAGGCCCGAGGTCCATTTTACTCACGACAAACACCGGTGCTCGTTGCCAACCACCACCCATTTGAGCATTCAGAGATCTACAGGAATTCCAAGCACAATTGAAGAGAGAATAATTGTAGACCAGAGAACGAGACAAGAAAATGAAAGACCACACCTTCGCGCCTTAAAAAAAAATACAGAGATCATTCATAAGGGTTCACACCAATTGTGCGGCAAAAACTGGTTCTATTATTGTGTACTAAGTAATAAACAAGTGAAAGTACAGGGACGGCAACATAGCGTAAAGAGGTAGGTGGGTAAGTCACGTGGGTGGAGAGAAAGCGAGGACGCGATGGAGGGAAAAGGTGATAGAGCGGGTGGGGATTGAGGGATGAAGTAGAGGTGTGATGGGGCGCGTGGCCCGGGGGAGGGCAAAGGATGGATGCGGAGATGCGTAGAGGCCGGGGACACCACAATGTCGACGGCATGGGACAGGAGGCATGGGGGGTGGGAGCCATGGCAGATCATGACGCGCAGCGGCCAGCGCGGAACGAGGCCGGTGGCAGCGGCGGGGATCGGAATCTAGGCGCGGTGTGTGTGCGAGTAAGTAAGAATGAATAAGTAGGATAGGATTGGATTGATAGATAAAGAGGGAGGGAAGGGGAAGGGAGGGCATGGAAGCAGCGTGTGGCGGTGGGCGGTGTATGCGGCAGCATGCAGGATGGAGAGAGGGAGGGAAGAGGGAACATGGAGAGCGCAAGTCGCAAGTCGATCGAGAGAGGCGGGCAGCACATCCGACGATGACGACGGAGAGGGGGAAAGAGAAGGGACGAGTTGGGACACTGAGGATGGGAGTGTGGGAAGAATGGATCACGCGGTACAGCGTACGCACCGGAGGGCTCACAATTAAGGCTGCGGGCAAGGCGGCACAAGCAGCAGGCAGGCGGTGCATGAGGCCGATGTTGACGCGCCGTTGTTGCACGATCGAGGCACACGGCTCGCGCTCGGGGATGGGCCAAGTCGAGGGAGAAGAGGAAGGCGTGAAGGAGAGGGATGAAGAGCAGGGGATGGGAGAGAAGGTAGTCGCGCGCGCAGTGGACGACAAGGTCGCGAGTGGAGTCGGTAGTTGGTTACTGGTACGGCACTGGACTGGCGCACCCTTGGTCGTACCGTCGAGCTTGGGTCTTGTAGAGAGTGCACCGGAGTTGAGAGACGGGCAGCGTGCATGCGCAGTCGGCGGATGACAGGCGCGGCCTCGGCACGGGCGTGTGTTGAGCAGCGGTGCTGTATATACCGAGTTTGAGACAGCGGTTGTGGGGAGTCGGTGAGCAAACACCGGTGCATGCAGAAGGAAGAGAGTTGTGAGCATAGACTCGGAACAGCGGCGAAGGAGTAGGTGATGCACCTGTGAGGCTCTAGCCACCCATCTGCCCTCCTTTTCTACATATCAACTGGTCCGCCCAGTGCCGAGCTGATCATGGTAAAGGAGCTGGTATTGAGCAGGCGGGCTCAACGGTCGACGAGGCGGGGCACAGGCGCCGACGCCGAGGCGCACAGGATGCACAGGTGTGGGGGGCGGCGTAGACATGGTAGAGGTGGGGGGACCAAGTGCAGCGCCAAAGTGCAGGGAAGGTGCAGTGCGAAGGAGGCCAGTGTAGAGCGGCGACAGGGAAGAACGATCCATACGGGGGTGAGATGCAGCGGTGTGTGTGCATGTCTGTGTGGCAGTGGGTGCAGGGAGACGGTGGGGTGACGAGGTGGGGACGGGATGTGACGGGCATGGCGTGGAGGGCGCGGGCAGCGTGTAGCGGGCAGGGGTGGAGGTGGCACCGTGGTGATGAGCCGGCAATTTGTCCAGTGCTGAAATCCGCAAAAATGGGCTGATTTTGCGATTTTCTGAGTATTCGTGGGAGTAGGTTGAAACGCCGAGGAGTTCACGGACACGTGGTTGATGGGAACAACGCGCACTGGTCTGTGGCGTGTCGAGAAGGAGACGTGTTGGAAGGAAACGGGAACGCATTTCATCTGAACAATGGTTTCTATGTGAACAATAGCTGTTTGTGATTGGCTGTGCGGACCAAACAGTGTAGATATAAAAGCTCGATGTAAACTCAATAAAGAGAACAATATACCCCACCTTTCGCCCCCTCTTAGTTCAGTGTCTCTTGTTTTTGTTTTAGCGGACGCGTCAAAAGTCAAGCCCCAGCTCCAGCACCCTGCCCAACTATGGATCGTCGCACGCCTTACACGGCCCGACCGCCGGCAGGAGCGTCCTGGTTCTTGCTGGCAAGACTAGTGGTCCTGCTGCAGGGTCTTTTGCCCCTGTTTTGGTTTCTTGGATGGTTCTCATTGGACGGTATGGATTGGGATTTGGCAAGATTTGGGGTTTGGGTTGGACATGTTGGGTGGTGGATTCAGACAAGATATTGGAAGGAGAATCAATGGAGGAGGTTTGAAGTGTTATACAACACGCTCGGCGGCGCGCTGGCCGCGCCGCATTACCATCAATATTTTATTCGAGCTCTTGCGCACCAGCATTCAACGTCCATCATCTGGATTGCAGCATGCGTATACTTCGCATGGAGCCCCGACCTCGCATGCGCTGGATTGTTGGTTGTATGTGGTGTTGTTGGTTGGATTACCATTTTCATCCATGCTCCCTACGTCCGCGCTTCAGTGGTGACATGGCGAGAGTACGAAGGGGCAGCGTGGGCGTGCATGGCACTGTGAGAGGGCGGTCGTGGAGTAGGCGGGGTGGGCGCACACGGGGAGCGCAGAGGGAGGGGCAGCCAGAGAGTCGTCATAACCCTAACCCTACCCTAAATTCATTAGATCGAGTTTTAAAAACACTTCAAACAGCTAATGAGCACAGCCACTAATTTCGTTCCACGGATAGACGCACTGATTTTCTTTCACCTCGCTAGAAATCCGGTATAACGATCGATCAAAAGAACGAGACTTTACTACGTAAAGTACTCGTAACCGCTCGAGATCACGGTAAAAGCCTTGGTTCACAAAGTATTCAGCTGTTCTACTCTGTTACAGTCGGTTTTCTTTCCTATATTTTCTTTCTGACCTATCTCTAGCCCTTGATCGGCCCTCTTGGCCGAAGTCCACGGAACAAGCTGGTAGCAAGTTCACACTGCATTTCTTTCGACACCACCATCTACAATAACCCAAAGACACATTGGCAATGGTTCCTCCAAGAGTAAATACCATATTTCGATCCTGTGGAGGTGGCTACACAGACCTACCACGACCTATACTGACCTACGCTGACATACACTCACATACACTGACCTGCCCTGACTTATACAGAGCTAAACAGAGCCTGTCCAGTGACCTACACAGACCCATCTGTGAAGCTCTGTGTAGGTACCTGAGCTGAGCCTCTGTGCAGGGGGGGTCTGAACGCAGTGAGTATCTCCCTAATAGTCTTGACTCTTACTCCAGCTCGTCAAGCACCTTGCGCACCTTCGATGTCGGTCATCACGGCGGAGAATCAAAGTAGGTGAAAACAAGAAAGGGGTAGCAACAGAATCTGGCAAGGGAATCTCAGGAGGACGACAGATGGTGAGGGGACGGAAGGTATAGCCTGAGGACGAACTGCCGCAAATTATATACTTGGGAGGGTTTGACACCGGAGAACTTCAGCTGCTTGAGTGATTCCTTCATGGAAACACGTTGGGTTTTAATGAGATCACGTTCCATAAGATCCTAGGGTGCCGTGAGGATTCATTTCCGCCACACCTGCCACATGTCTTCCAGCAGGCTGCCCCTCCAGCAAATGGACGCCTCATCCCAGTTGGGCAAAGGGATTTTGTCGCTGCAGTGTTACTGCCGCATGCAGCGGCAGTCCTGCTTATGTCTGCGGCAATCTAGCGCCTGTCTGCGGCACTCATCGGTCAACAGACAGCGCCAATGTCATCTGTCCGCCGCACTTTTCAACCCAAGCAGCGACAGTCTTGCTTTCATCTGCGGCAGTCATGCGCCTTTGTGCGGCAGTCAACAATCTGCTTCAAGCACTACTATCTGTCCAAGAGCTCATACCAACGTCTCTTCTCCAGAGTCACCATCGCTAGTGACTATTCCTCGACACACCGCTCCCTTGACATTGACTCGATATCGCCGCTGTTTTAATTGCCGTTGCCATCCCGGTCTGGCTTGTCAATGCCATAAAGGCAAGCTATCTTTTTCGGCGAAGCTAAGTTCAACACCATACTGTTGTTCAGTGTTCTTCATGTTGCGACTTTCTCTCCAAAACTCGATCATTCATTGCGCGGCATATTTAAGTTGAACAATTTCCGTCGTTTTCCAGTAGCTCGACGACAGTCCTACCGCACATGGCAGTAAAACGATGCCACTCTTTTGTTCAACAGCAATCTTGATTATTCTGAGCTGATACTAGATAGCCTGCCACTCCTTGGTAACGTCTGCATCGTGCACACGTCTGCGGCACTTCTGCGGCAATACAGCCACAATGCAGCGGCACTTTTGCATTGACGCTGCCTCACCATCCAAGAATGCATGTTAGATTATTGCACCCAATGACTCTAACCTATGAACTACACTCCCGGGTGGGTCCAAATACTCGAGTTTCTACCTTGTAGTCAAGTTATCAGCAAAGTCGTCCGCAACGCAAAAACACCGACTGCAGCACGGCAATCGTAGAAGTGGGGCAGTTGCCAAAATTCATGCCTACATAGAGTCTAACCACCCAATTCGATGGTATGGTCATATAAAATGCCACTAAGAGCATGAATGAGTATGGTTTGTCGCTCTCACATCTGCAGCTCTTCAATTTTAATTTCAACATTTATCGTAGGCTTGCCAATGTGTATTTGCCACAGTCAGCATTCTTCGAGAGTTGCAGTATGGTTGATTCTAATGGCCCTGATCGAAGATCGCTCGCGAGCGCGCGCAGGAGAACGCCGAATTTTGCATTGCAGTAAACTCCGGCAGTACAGTAGCAGCGGCACGGGGAACGTACAGTACTTTAGATCCGGCAGCGCGAAAGAAAGGTACCTCGCAAATAGGTTAACACACGACCGAGTACGCGTGCTCTGGTATCTCGCCGCCTCTTCTTCTCCTTCCTTTCTCTCTGCTCACCGTCCATCCCACTCCAAGTCGCCGCGACAAGAAATCGACGTCTATTTCCGCCTCCCATCCACCTCATGACATTCCGGAACCCAGAAACGCTGCGTGCCCTAACCCGCAGGCATGAGACGGCACAGATGGCGCCCTCGCACTTCCCGCATCGTACAACCATTTCGCAGAGCCGGCTCCCATGCACAGCCGATGTGGGCTCCAGTTCAATACGGAGCGGCAGCGGTGGGCATGGACGGTGAAGCTAAGCTTCAGTAGGCGTACATGTCGATGTCGGAGCGGGAGCGCTGTGCGGGCCACCCTGCCCCACCGCGTTCCCTCAAAATCCACGACAGCGGTGAGCGCGTGTCGATGGTGAGAACTGAATACTCCCGCGCGTGCCGTCTGCCGTCTTCATGTCCCCCTCCAAATCCACGACAGCGCTCGGCGTCAATATCGATGTGGTCCTGGACGCCGTGACGCACGTCCTCGTCTTCGTCTATGTCTCCGCCCGCGTCGGTACGAGCTTCGAGCTTCGGAAGCGTCACTCGTCGCCTGCACCTGCCCGCGCCGGGCCCCGCACCACGTCAGGAGATGAAAGCGAGGCACAAAACGGCGGCAAGCTGCCTTGGTCGGCGCAGCTGCGATCTGGATTAGGCGCCAGGGCGGAGGGAGAAGAACGGGTCCTGGGTCGCAGAGGGGAGGTGGGACGAGTGCGCGGGCGTCGAGTAAGCCTTGAAGCGAGCGTTGAGCTTGGAGCTACGGGCGCACAGTGAGGCCTAGTCGAGCCAGCGTGCGGGGTCGAGCCAGAGCCTACCCAAGTCGAAGAGGGGATGTGAAACGAGGGCGCGGGCGTCGAGTAAGCCTTGAAGCGAGCGTTGAGCTTGGAGCTACGGGCGCACAGTGAGGCCTAGTCGAGCCAGCGTGCGGGGTCGAGCCAGAGCCTACCCAAGTCGAAGAGGGGATGTGAACGAGGGCGCGGGCGTCGAGTAAGCCTTGAAGCGAGCGTTGAGCTTGGAGCTACGGGCGCACAGTGAGGCCTAGTCGAGCCAGCGTGCGGGGTCGAGCCAGAGCCTACCCAAGTCGAAGAGGGGATGTGAAACGAGGGCGCGGGCGTCGAGTAAGCCCTGAAGCGAGCGTTGAGCTTGGAGCTACGGGTGCACAGTGAGGCCTAGTCGAGCCAGCGTGCGGGGTCGAGCCAGAGCCTACCCAAGTCGAAGAGGGGAGGTGGGACGTGTGCGCGGGCGTCGAGTAAGTCCCGTTGAGCTTGGAGCTACAGGCGTACAGTGAGGCCTAGTCGAGCCAGCGTGCGGGGTCGAGCCAGAGCCTACCCAAGTCGACGCGCATGGAGATGTCTTCGCACATCAGTCGCGACTTGCGTAACGCGTCTGGGACATACATTTTCCCTCCCCGCCGGCGCAGCCCCATTTCATGTAATCGCACGGCTCCCATCCATTCTTCCTTCCTGCTTCTCCATCTCACCAACCCCAGCCATCAGGATAAGGGGGCGGAGGCTCCGACGCGACGAGCTGCGCTGCCGCGTCAGCCCACCCGATCCATCTGTGCTCGCACCGACATCGGAGTCTGCGTCTCCTCCCCGTCCAGGTACGAGTGTGGGATGGCGAGGAGCTGCGTGTTCCCATGGGCGCGCTGGCACAGTAGGCCGTTCCCGGCAGTACGGACACGGCGGGTGCGTTCTCGTACGCGCTCGCATCTTCGTACGACACCCGCCGGCGGAGCAGCACACAGCAGGAGCACGCCGCCGTCCACGTCCATGCGCCGATGTCGCCGATCGCGCTGCCCCTCGAAAGCGCAGACATCGACGATTGCGACGGGGCCAAAGTGGAGGAGGGCCGGCGCCTTCACACGCGCAGGATTCACCCTCTGCTCTCCGTTGCTACCCCCTTCTCCACGCTCGCCCTTGACAACGTCCTCGCGCAGTAGAGGCACGTCCACGTCCCCACTCCCCCTTGGCGACCGCGACCAAAAGACGGGGCCTAAGAGGAGGGCCGGCGCGTATCCGACCTCCCCACGCCCTCCGACCCGCGGCCCAATGCTTCTGGCCCCTGGTGTACAACCCGGCCCGTGGCTGTCAATCATACGGTGTACCAGCAGCTGGATACAGCCGGGCACCAGTACGTCGCACCGTATGTGAACTTGCCCGCCTGCCCCTGCGCGTACCGCATCCCAAATCGGGGGCGCTGCAAGACGTCCGCAGAGACTCGAATTCCTGACATCCCGCGCGACGTCCCGCCGCTCCCAACCCGCGGAGCGCACATATTTCCGCGCCAACACCCGCAGCTGGATCCTCGCCCGGGGTAGGCCAGGGGCGGCGGGCAACGGAGGAGCACGTCGTGGCGCAGAGCGCGCATGAGCATCGGCACCCAGATCTCCCCGTCCAGGGCGGGAGACGAGGCGCGGGTAGGAGATGGTCGCGTTCGGGCGCTCTACAACGCAGTCTTGCTTTCGAAGCCGGTGCTCTGGAAGGCGGAGAGATGCGGATGGGAATGTGGACACACACAGTGCACGTTCGTCGATACGGGGAGCGCATGCGCAGTCCCGGCGCGAAGCAGGAGGGTGCGAATAGGGAGGTGTAGTCTAGCTGAGACAATGAGGGCGGGGCGCGGGTAGGGGAGGTGGATGAGCAAAGGCAAAGTTGTGGTGGTGCTCGTAGGGCGGTGGCAGCGACATCTCCCCCAAAGATAATCCGCGCTCCCCCCGCAAAGATGAACGAGCACCCTTCGTCTCGAGCGCGGAGGGAGCGCAGAGAGTAATCCCCGGGAACGAACGAGCGCGGGTAGCGCGTGGTCCACAGAGTACATGAAAGGCAGATAAAGGAGATAGATGGAAAGGGAGGAAGCGGAGGGACTATAGTACGAGCGGGCAGGGTTAACGGACACAGCCAGATGGCGCCATGGTCGCCAGAGGTATCCTGTCTTGGGGTCCGGGTCGATTTATTGGGCAAGATTGTGTCGGAAGAGCTTCGCGTGCGACCGGCTTGCTCTTGCAAAAGGAGGGCTCGTCAAAGAGTCCGTGGTGCTGAGTTGGTGCAGAGAAGAGCTCCGATCAAATGCAATTGGATTGCCGAATATGTGAGACCGTGACGGCTCCGTGACTTTGTCGCTTAGTGTTCCTATCTTTTGCCACTCTCCCTGAGGACGACAAAGCCCATGGGCCCTGTTTCAACCAGCATGATTGCACCAGCTCTCCCCCCGAGAATTCACTCCCTTCCAACCGAACTCATCTGCCTAATCTTCTCTTTCGCCCAAGCATTTATGGTTGCAAATGCCATGACGGAGAAGAAACCGAGCACACCCGTTCTTTACACCCTTGTACGGGTCTGCGCCCAATGGCACAGCATAGGACAGAATCTTCCAGATCTTTGGACATATATCCCTATCCGGGATTCCAGTGTTGCGACCGTAAAACTGGTGGAAAATTTTCTCCGGCGATCCAACGGCTTGCCACTGCATATTTTCTTCAATATCCCTTTCTGTATCAATCGCCGTCGCGATGGACAGCATTCCCGGGTATTTTTCAGAAAATATTGTCCGTATCCTACCGCTGGCGCGCACTACGGATCGATACCACCTCCGATAATTTCGAAGCCATGGATAAAGATGTCGAGTGCAAAGCGGCCCCGCTGCTCGAGTCGCTCAACATTCACCTCGATTACGGACAGAAATTTGTTCATCAGCTAACGCTGCATTTGGGGCCGACACCTTCATTAAAATCGCTCATCCTTCATGGAATCGGATTGAAGATGGATGATGTGTCCTCGGTTGTGGATACGCTCGAAGTCCTACGAATCGCCACTCCGAGTGTTGTCTCCAAGCTCGCGGATGCATTCGTATCGTCTGGGCGAGAGATTCCTCGTCTTCGTCATCTCGATCTCACTCTTCATGTCCCGCCCTTGAAAAACAAGCAAGGTGCTGCGTTCAGGAAGTACGTGGCCTCGCTCACCTCGCTCTCGCTGGGCCACGTCCAAGACCTCGGCCGCATCCCGTCCCTCCTGTGTAGCCCGCTCCTCAAAGAGCTCTCTCTTCACAATTTAGACCACAACGCCATCGGTTCCTTCGTGGAGCGCCTCCGACACGCATCTCTTGTCTTTCCCGCACTCCACACTCTCACTCTCTCGTCCATTACGGCCAACAGCCTGCACCAACTCCGGTACCTGTGCACGGCGTTCCCCGCACTGGAGCGCCTCACCCTCCGCAACGTCGAGCCCGCCCCATTCATAGACCTGCTGTCTATATCCGAGTGCTGGCGGAGCGTACACACCCTTACGCTTGGCCCGGTTGACTATCGCGACCTCTGTCCCATGGTCCATGCTCGTATTGAGGCGGCGTGTCCGCTGGAGACCTTGCAAATTATTTCTGTGGGGGCCATCGACACCGAGTCTCTGTCGTGGTTGCAGAAGCATGTCGCAACGGTGAAGTACCCAAAGGGCTACGATTACAATTCGAATTACATTCAACATGGCGTGGATAGCGTCACGTAGTCTATCTGCAACTAACTTGAACGCCACCCTTGGGAATAAATATTTCGGCTTTCGGCACCCTCGTCCGCGATTCACCTTCCTTGTATGCTTCGTTGCTCCTGTTATTTCGGTTGTGCTTTCGCTATTCTTAAGAAGAGAAGGAGAAACCAAAGAAAAAGGTTTTTGGTTGTCGGGGTTTTGTTTGTAATTTGTCTTACTGGTTGTGTAAAATGTGTCTGGTTGAATAGCGAATCAATAGAATCTAAGTGTTTTCTCGTTTATTTTCGCCGACAGTCTATTCTGTGGTACAAATGGGTGGCTATGCCCAGGACGCAGCCCCAGTTTTTGTACAACGGAACGGAGTGGCAACCCAATAGGTATACTGCCACCCGACGCACGCTCGCACCACCGCGAATCAAAACGGCGGGGCAACGCTGCCGTTGATCGCATTCGCCCACACACACAAGGCCTACTGCAAAAGGAAGTGTTCTAAGGTGATGCATCATTCCAGTTCTAACGAGAACCACTGATTAATCGCCCTTTGGTTCTCCTTAGAACTGCAATGATGCATCGTTGCCCCAGATATGCCTGAGAGCAGGAGATGATACAAGGCTAACAGAGATGACACGGGCCCGCAAGTACGTAGCAGTAGGTCAAAGACACATTTGATTCGTCGAAGAATACATTTGAGGCTTTGCTCGCAGATCATAGTATTACTGGGCTTGTGCTCGGCGACGCGATTAAATGCCTGGCTCGAAGCTCTCTGTGAGCAAGTAGTACAGTCGCGAAACAGCCAAAGTCGGCCCAGAAGCATTATCGAGCCCGGATAGATCACGTTTATATTGTGGCTTGCCTCCGACAACTTCTCTAAGATAGGTACAAGGAGAGCGTGAAAGCCAGAAGCAAAGAAATCCGGAGCACATCCAGAGGAGACATTTGTTTTCTGACAAGTGCTGTAAGCCGAGTGCCGCAGAGGATGTCGATGATTCCAGTGGGATCACAAGTCCACAATATTTGTGACTTCAGCCTCCTTCCATTGCCGCCCGGAAAGGGTTGCAGTCTTATTCATGACTGACAGACGGCTCATCCTCCGATTCGAATTTGCTGGCTCTGCGGGCGGAATACACGGCTCATAATCCGTAATTTCAATCCCACGTATGGCCGAGGGTGAAGAGCGAATCTAATTTGTTTCCCTTGCAGTAGGATGAAGCAACTGCTATGGATTCAGACAAGTCAGAAACACAAGAAAAAATGGTGTAAGATGGTACAATTAGAAGAGAATCTGCGTGGGAGCCAACACCTAACACCTAACACCTAGAGTCGTCTATCTCCCATATGCCCCATATGCCGTACTTTCCCTAAACATATTTCAAGCTCGAATTGATGGATCGGTTGATAGTAAAGAAAGAAGACTCGCCCAATTCTCGCACATGTGCGGGGTGTCGAAATGGAGATACCAAAAGTCTGCAGGGGTCGTTGAGCACATTAGGCGCCAGTCATCTTCGGGGTGGAGATTTTCGAGATGCGACTCGACGCGCTGAGATAGTTGTATCAGTTACAAAGCTTAGGATGGAGAAGATTGGTACATGCCCGTCGGCGGGTAGCAGGTGGGGTACAGCCCTGCGAGTTTAAGGAGTGCAGCTCTGGAATGATGGATCCCAGTCACTGACCTTGTCCTTGAAATCCCGGAAATAGGTCGTGCATGTGGGTTCACCATGACTAACAACCCAATGACCGAAGACACCGTTGCAGCCCTAGTGGACGGTGAGTCGGGACATGTCGTGGTAGAACAAGAACCTACTCTGTCCTCACACATATCCGGAGTCATGAACTTGAGCCCATTAATTTCGATCGGGGTCTCCTTGCATGCTTGCACGGGATCATACTCCCGAGGGACATTTGAAACCCGGGCGGTATACTGCCTAGCACCATGCCGGAAGCAGCGCTGGTCTGCCTGGAGATCCGCCCAGTAAAACCCGGCCTTCATGCGCTCCTTTCGCCGCTCCTCGTCCTCGCGCACCTTGGCCCATTCCTCCTTCTCGCGCACGATCTCCTGGTGCTCGTTCTCCCACCCCATTCGAATCACATCATGCTCAGCAACCTCCTTCACCCACGCACTGCGGATGCGCTCGTGGGCCTGAATTTCCTTGGCCCATTCGTGACGCAGACGGTCGCGGGCAGCTGGGTCCAGAGCAGTCTCGGTGTGCCTGAACTCAGAGAAGAGTGTAATGCCGATTAAGGCGATTATGATGAGATACAATGCATATTTTTCGCTGTTCTTCTGGGTCGGAGGGGAAACATCCACAGCGATCGGTTGCGCGAGAAGGGGCTGCCTTTCACTCGGGATGTCGCTAGAGAAGATGGAATGGGCCAGCCGTTCACTCGAATGGCTCAGAGACTCACTCTCTAGCATCAGTGACATGACTGCTGTAACTCCACGGATGAGCAGGTGGCGCACTGCCAAAGGATGACAATGAGTCGGAGGGTTAGACAAGTGAACAAACTTGGGTGGGATTCTGCCCGAAGAACGGGTGGTATTGGCAGGCATGGCCATTTGAAGCAAGGCGCACACAGACTGAAATAGGCAGAAGCGTGCGATCACGCAATCTTGACGCAATCGCAACCATGTGACCTGCCGCACCAGCAAATTTCATCACCAAAAACTCCGCAGAATCGGGATCGTATGATATGCGGACATAATCGGATGTAATCGGGATAATCGGTGCGGAAGGTCCATAATCGCACATAATTCACTCATAATCCTCCCCAATCGGTGGTCAGGTGCCGCCCACCTTGCGAGCGGGTTACACACGGGTTATAACAACGTCGCAGGCCACTTGTAAGATAGCAAAGTATTACAAGAAATGTATGGAATTGTGCTGATTGTAATGCATTTCCCCAGTTTATAAGACTGTTGTACGCTCATATGGATCTCGCGAAAAAATGGGATGAAATAATAATATTCAAAAGGACAGAATATTCGACGTCCTTCACGCGCACGGCCGGCAGTTACATGCTTTCCAGCCTGCTGAGGGCGGCCTTGGCAGCAACTGCCTGGGCAGCCATGCGCTCGGCAACACTCAGGGAGCCATCCGCGCGCTTCGCGGGCTGCGCCTCGTTGAGGTGAGAAAACACCTTCCTGTCAAACGGTGTCAGAAAAGCAGCCTGAGATGAATTGCACACGTACTCATTCCACCAAGTCAGGAGGCTCTTTTGGTCCGCTTCGGGCCACAGTCTGACACTGTGCTGGAGAAAATTGAAGTACTTGCGGTACGAGAAAAGGCCGTTGGTGCCTGCAGCCTGGAAGGTGTTTCTGCGAGGAGTAGCAGAAATGAAGCTGGAACACAGCGTGAGTGACTCGGCGGGGACGGCAATTTGAATCACGTACAATGTGCACAACATAATACACTGATTCGAGAGTCGCCTCAGACATCTCGTGTTGGGCCGCATTGCCCTTCCCGGTGCTCTTGTCGCCGGAGCCATTCTCAGCAAGCGCCGTAGTAGGTGAGATAAAGATGTGATTATATGCCTGTCTAAATGGTCACCCATACATCAATTGTCGAAGAGAACAGGACGTACCCGAACAATCTCATCGTCGCGAAGGAAGCCAGACACTAAATCATTGGGATCGGGGTCACGACCGTGGTATAAACCCCGATTGTAGTCAGCCGGGCCCGGTACGATCCTACCATCCCGGAGCTGCTGGCGTATCCTGGGGGTACATGAATAACGGAATTGGAACGAAGATTGGACATACCCATCATCCTTCCAGTCCTGATCCGCAGGACAGAGCCATTCACCACACTCGGGGTGTCGAAAAGCCCATCTCGTGCTTCATATTGGTGTTGTACGGAGGCCTCCAGGTCGGATACCACTTCAGGATGGCGGCCTTGATACTGCTTATGTCCGATGAGTGTGCTCCTTTGCTGCCTTGATTCAACTGCAACCAGTCGCTGAGAAACAATGACGACATGACTGAAGATACAACTTACATGCACACCAAACATCACTGCAGCCTGGGAGCCATGGCGCAGCAGCTCTTCGCGGATGTTGGGGATGAGCAGCTGCTCCAGAGCTT
Organism: Mycena olivaceomarginata; assembly: GCA_029378375.1. Taxonomy (NCBI): domain Eukaryota; kingdom Fungi; phylum Basidiomycota; class Agaricomycetes; order Agaricales; family Mycenaceae; genus Mycena; species Mycena olivaceomarginata. The sequence goes on along the minus strand of JARKIC010001176.1, from coordinate 32,087 downwards.
TGAACATTCGATAAAGTTCATTCTCCCTTGACTCGGGTATAAGCAGGTGACAGGCGGGAAGAAAAAAATGCACTTGCTTGTCTGTGAACCTGTCCGAGCCCTCGTTGTCACGAGAGGGGTCCCGTTTGAGCCCAACACTAAGGACAATACCCCAGTGCGCAAAGGGGCTGATGATTCGCGCTGCCATACGGCCTTTGCGTCGAAGAACTTGCTGGTACTGCAAACTAGCAGCCATGAGATTGTCAGCGTCAGTTTTGTCAGATGCTGGGCACGTACTCGTAAATGCCCTTGGGGGTAGCCGAGTCTTTGTCAGAATCGTCCTCAGTGCGATTAGGGTCGTTGTCATCGTTGTCTGCAATTGGCCCTTCGCCGCGGCGGTCTTCTACAGTCGGCTCTTGGCGGCGGGCGCGCTTGCTGAAGGGAAGTCAGCGGAGGAAGATACGGTTAACCGGTGACTTGCCTTTGGTTTGTAGGAGGGGTATTCTCGTCGTCAGAGTGATCAGTGGGCGGAGCTTTACGTTTCTGGCGGTTGGGTGTATTGGTGAAGTTGTCCGGATCGGGGCGACAGTTCATCTGTGCTTGATGCATGCCGATGTTTTCGTAAAGGGACGGAAGACGACGGTTGCTGCTGTCCGAGAGCGGGAGGCGGTCATGGGTCCCAGGAAGAGACTTCTGGGAGCGGCCGTTGACATAGAGCGATTTTTGCCGCTGTGACTGCGAGGAGGAATACATGGATGTCAGTTTTGGCTGGACAGAAAGGTGGGGCAGAGGAACGAAAAATCCAGGCACGGGCACCTCTTTTCAGGAAAGCGAAAACCAACTACATGTGATTGCATTTGATTTTGAAAAAAAAAACGGTGTGTCGTCTCATGTGGAATCAGTGAAATTGATCACAAGTCGATATACTCATCGTCATCGTCGCCTTGTACCAACTCCAGCTCTCCATCTACATCTACCTCTTCATCCTCCGATTCGATGTCCTCGGCATGGATAGGCTGGGCTTGAGTAGTCCCTGGGTCTCCCGCAGTATCCGGCGGAGAGACCAAATTGTCGGGAGGAACTGCGTCGTCGGGAATACGAATTGTGCTATCAGTGCCTGAAAATCAGCGTCCACTTCTGTTGGGAAATCAGGAGGCTGAAGATGGCCGACACCAATGCCTAGATAGTGCATCATCATGTCCCGGTCAACGAATCTTGAAGAAATTAGAGAAGGCAAAACGGTGAAAGTAAAAGAGACCCACCGCATTACGTAGTAATTGAGCCAATCACCGTCGTGAAAGTCCCGCGCTGCCGAGCGAGCTAACAATGACGCTGTTTTTCCCAGTGCAAAAGCAGGGACGAGATGGCAGGCGCGGAGCACGAGCGATGGATCCAGAAACCCAAATGCCTCTGCATCGGTCTCTGGGACATATCCGATCCGGTCAAGGCGAAGATGGTTGGGGCCTGAATCCCACTCGGGATCACGACCGAACCATCTCACCCACAGGAATTCGACACGGCGAGGAGAGCGTGCCCCCGGAGGGAAGACATTGACGTGGAATACGCCAAGAAGTCGGGTGTACCAGTACGGATGCCGCACGAGCCCTTCCTCAGGTTCTTCATTCGACTTCACCATAATGTGGCATCTGTCCGTGTGCACGTTGGTGGTGTCTTGGTCTCTGCGAACATTGTATCTTGTATAGTTGAATGCCACCGTTGCATGCCCAAATATGCGATGGTGCTGGATATTCACAGTTGCGAGCTGCTCGGAGGAAAGTTCGGCGGGATTGATGGAAGGGATGCCTTTCAGGCGAGCGTACAGGTGTGCTTTCAAGCGAGGTAGGAAATCCTACAGCTTGTCAGAGCAAGGAAGGTAGGGGAGTATGTAACTGCGACACTTACCTTAAAAGCGGGATCGTCAGAATGACTGGCCAGCCAACTTGAGAGATAAATTTTGTTGGATTCATCAATGGCAATGCGATGGTGCTGGTCCAAAGGAATCGGCTATGGCGCGCTTACTGGCTGTTGTACCGTTTCGGGCAAAAGCTGGGTGAGCTCCTGCTGCATTCGTTCGTGGGCCGCCTCTCGGACATCCATCTTGATGATCTGAGGAATGGGATTGTTTTTATTTGAACGACCGTTCCATCGCTTGACGATCCGGTGTTGCAGTTCCCCCTGATAAAATGTTAGTCAACGGCGGTGAGATAGTTAAAAGGGAACACACAATTGCAGTGCTGTAAGAGTCGGTCGTACCATAAGCACGAATAGTGGGGATGTAATGGCCCATGGCGTGATGCTTGTATGTATTGAGGCTGAATGAAACTGCACGCTTGCCCGATGTCTTCCCCGGCACATTGGGAAGATTTGACGGCGCAGGAACCGGTCCCGTATTCGCTTTGGCTGCCTCGCGGCGCGTAGCTGCCCTCGATCGCGCAGCGTACTCGGAATCGGTTTCGACTGTCTTGAACTCAGGGCACGTTACGGTGGCGAAATAGTGCATCTGTCTTCCGAGGAGATTGGTAACGCCTTCGAGGACCTTCAGCGACGAGTCCGTGTGCATGCGCAGCTTCGTCAGTGAATGCCAATACGTGCACGTATACAATAGACTCAGAATTGTCTCGTTATGAGGACTTGGGAGAAGGCCCTCGATACAAGGGATAAGACACTGGAGGCATGCATTGAGTAGGAAGGAATGAAAGCGAAACAATCATCGCTCACCTGCAGTATATCTTTGTAATCCCTGGCTCCAAGTTTCTTCATGTCTGAGACGTTGTGTGGGAAGCGCCGGATCGTGGATCTACCGAACGGCGGGACTTGGCGAAATCTGCGCAGAGTTGTGAGCTTACCCGGCACGACACTCAAAGACCAAAGAATACCTCTCATTGAACTCATTCACAACATCTGTGCCTTGCGTATTCAAGATTCGGACCAGGTGTTTTATGATGCTTTTGAAGTCGCCCAATTCAGTTTCATGCATGAAGTCCACGACTAGCGCATCGAAGATATCGAAATCCAGTCCCGCCAGACGTTCAGAGAAAGCGTTCTAGATGGGAAACTTGATTAGCATAGCAAGATTCCCTCCGAGACGACACGAACCTCCGTGGGCACCAGGGACTCTGGTTTCAGTAGCTCCTCGACCTTTGCACTGTTGACCACGTAGCCGTCTTCGTATATAAGTTTTCGTGCTTTGGAAACCTTCTCACGACGAGCAGTGTCATCGCGTCGGACCTGCTCCACTCGGACGGCAGTGTCGGCAGGAGTACCGAGATTGGGGATATCCTCCTTCGCGATTTTACAGCGGGGACATGGGCACATTCCCATATCACGTAGCGTTGCAATGAGCACCCTAAGAATAAAATGTAAGTAAGCACGAGGATTGAGGAACAATGGATGGCGTACTTCTCGGGATAGTCTGCAGAATAAGTGAATATCCGGGGATATACACGGCGGCGGATACCATCCTTGCAATCGAGGACGATGCCGTGTTTATACGCCTCTACAAACTCGTCGTCAAGAATGAGCTTCCATGACTCGTGGAAGAGCTCGCGCCGGCAGTGGGTGAGCAATTGAGCGTTGGCTACTTTGCCTTGCTTGCGCATGAAGTCCTGTATGGTATCAGGAGCTAGAAAGCACGGATTAGACAGGAGAAGCATGGGAAAGGAGGTACGAACACTTTGTAGATATGCGACTTGCGACGAGGCCCTAGCGCTAGGTTGAGCGCGAGCATATTTCGACTGGTTCCCAAAATAGGCATACACTGGCCAGAGCTTGGCCTGCCCGAATTGGGCGACATGTGTCGCGTCCGACCAGAACATGAATCCAGCGATGACACGGGGCAGTTTGCAGCCGGGCTCTCGCGGAGATGCCTGTAGCTTGCGGTCGGCTTCAATCCACGCCGCCGAGCAATAGAGCTCGTCATGGACCCGCTCCGGAAGCGCCCAAGGGACCGCTGGTGTCCAGTACTGCTCGTAGGGATGCCAGTGGAAGGACTTGGCGGCATCGTCGAATTCGATGATGGAGCGCATGACGTGGACGAGACTACGGTGATGGAACCCGGGGATCTCGAACTTGTGTGTCTCGACTTCGTCTGCGTCCGGGTCGACTTCGTCGTGCCGCCTAGCCGTCTGAGCTGCCTCTGCTCTCTGCCGCTGCACCGTTTTCGTAGCCTTCTCCCCTGTCGGAATCCTGATCGTGACCGTCGACGTCTTCCATCCGTTGCCTTCGCACTCCATCTCCGATGTGTTGACCGTCCCCAAAATATTGTCGATTTTATCGAAATTGACATTTCGGAGATCCTCGAGCTGGAAGATACCCGAGAGAAGAATGTCGAGCAGATTCTTGCGGGATGATTTCGATTTGTCTGCGCCATCGTTCCAAAACCACTTCCCAAATAGCCAGGAGCTGACATTGGGGTATGGCCAGATAATGTCGGCGAGTGCCCGCTTCGAGATGATCTTGGAAGATGGTTCAATGAGACCGGCGGCAACGCGGTCGTTGAAAGTCCCGTCCATGTCCGGAATAGCTGTCGGTTTATGGCGGTAAAGTCTCGACAGGCCGAACGAGTTGGCAGCGGTGCGAAAGAGGCGCGGGATCCGCAACATAAGTGGTGTTGGCAGGGCAGGCTCGGCGGGATTGTCCTCCAATGGCCCAGGCCCTTCGGGGAGCGGTCCTCCAAGGCCTGCAAGGCCTTCGCAGTCGGGCGACGAATCCGTTTGGCAGGGACAGCGGGAGGGGATGGAGGTCGGGGGGAAGGATCCAATATCAGGATATCGTCATCTGGCTGCTTTGCATATCTTTAATCAAGTTGAGTGATAACAGAATTAATTGCACATACGATTGTATCATCGACCGGGGGTGAAAGCGAATGATATCGGTTTGAGGACGTTGCCACCACGGAATGGTCTGTACGTCTCTTCTTTGGCGGTCTGGTACCAGAAGACGCTGCGGCAGGGGTCGCCGTATTTTTTTTATTCTGCTTTCTCTTCACAGCTGTACTCCAAGAGCGGCCAGCGGTGTCGAGCACCAAGGCGCATCGGTTCTGATGCCGTGAGAAGTGGGACTCGGTGGCGTACTGTGCTCCGCACTGGCAGACGAGATCATTGCTATCGTGCATTTGGCGTGAAGACGGAGCGTCGAAATCGATGTCGACAATGGGTGGATGTGCGCGAAGTGGCGGACCAAGAGAAGCGGAAGAGGACGTTGGGAAAGGCTGAAGGTCGAGGGTTCCCAGTAGACCGACAGCTAGACAGAGCCCGACAGTCCAGAGACGCATTGTGCGACGGCCGCTGGTCGATAAAACAACCAGGGGTCGCCAAGTCAGTGATCAACGACTTTTGAAAGAATTTGAAATTAGATTTGAAATCAAATCAAATTGCTACTCAGTAATATTCCGACCTTAGATACCGTGTATAAGAAGGTAGATATGTACGGGCAGTCCCTACGTCGCATCAGAACGTGCCGGGGAGTCTCTAAGCTGCTGTTTTCCCACTGGAGGCGCAAGATTGTCGTATTCAGCTTATACGCAGCCTACAACATGGATATGATAAGGTTGTGATAAGTATAACGAATTGTGGATCTTGTAGCAGACTTGCGAGTGGGTTGCGAGAGGATTATGACCGATTGCCGGGCTTACAATCTTTCGGCATCTTACAAGATCCATAATCGGATCACAATATCCGCGGGGATTTGCTGATGTTGTGCTCAAGCAGCTCAGGCTCCAACCATTTAGTTTTCGTGTATGAGGTCGGGCAAATTAAACGGAAACGGTATCCAAACAGTTTAAATCCATTTAAAACAGTTTTATGCGGTAGAGGGATGCGATCGCCGCCCATCGTCGATTTGCAATTCCAGTGATAATCCTTGCTCCATTTGTTTTTTGTTTGTGAAGACCATTTCTCAGAGCGTAGAGGTTTTCTTACTACCGCAAATCGTGCGTGCACAAGTGTGTTCCCTCGATGGACGGCCGCCAACGAGCCCCACGCGTAATCCCACCCGTCTCCTCCCTTTTCTCATACATTGCATTGCCTTGTGCTGCGTGCCGTGTTCGGTGACGCCACACTGGGTCGTGAGTTGATGACTTCAACAACGACTACTATATAGGTTTGCCAGCGGTGCAACCCGAGAAGCTCTCCCTACCTCTCCCTACCCACTCTCGATCTGGAGTTTCATCCATTAGGTTCCGCTCTCGAAATACATATGCACTCGAGATGACATGTCTTCGCCTTCTCGCGTGGACCGCCGATGTGTCCAATTCGGGGTCTCAGCGCCCCCGCCACGCAAACTTGCGATGCGAAGAGGGATGTGGTCACCTTGCTCGATTTTGTTTCGCTTGTAGACCATTGCTCAAAGCGTACATGAAGGTTTTCTTGCTCCCGCGCACGAGTGCGTTTAATTTAGCACTGATCGTGTCAGGTCTTTTTCGTCGACGAGTTTCTACATTGGACGACGGCCGTCCGCGCCGCAAGCACAAGACAAGACTGCGATAGAAGTCCGTCGAGCCGCAAGTCCAGTCTGGTCCCCAGACCAGTTGCCATTGCCGAGAGTCAGTCAGGAGATTAGATTCATTTATCGAAATTTTTCTCGGTGAGAATTGCGCCACACATCGGGTCTGGGAGCGACGCCTTCGGTGGCGGGGGCCCCAACATGGCGACTCGGATGTCAATAGAGATAGTATTAGTATACAAGAAAAAAGCGGATCTAACATGGCAATAAACACGTCTAGGTGGTTAGATCGAGCCGCATCGACAGCGCATCCTCGCCGTCCCCGTCTACCAGCACAAAATTACAAAATCAGAAATCGTGCGGATGGAGGAGGGAAGAATGGAAACGAATACACACAATATTTCGCATCGACCTTCGCGACCTGGAAGCCGAGCGAGTCGCGGTAGAGCGCGATCGCGGCCTTGTTTGATTTGCGGACGTGCAACGAGACAAAGGAGGCATTGTAGATCGTCGACATGGCTTCTTCTAGATTAGAGTATATCGAATCCGCATTAGCAACAGCAGCAACATAGATGAAAAAAAGGGGGGTTAAGTAGCAATCAGAGATGAGGGACGACGCACGGGAGAGGATCATGAGTTTTCGCGCGAGGCCGAGCCGCCGGTAAGAACGCAAAACGGAGATGGAGTTGACGTGCCCATGGACCTCCGTTTTCTCGGGATCGTTCTTCGTACCGTCGTCGGAGTACTCGCCGTTGTCACTGAACAGTGAAAAAACAGCAAAGCGGACAATTAATCAAGATACGGCGCCGATGGGAAGAAAAGAGCGGGACGACATACATTTTCGCTAGGACGTACCCGACGATGCGGCCCTTGTGGTCCTCCGCGACGAAGGAGATCTGCGGCCAGCTCAGGATATGATACATCCCTGACGGACGGCGGCAATTGGATTCAGTTTTTATTTTTGTGGATGCAGAAAATGGAAAACGCACAGAATTTCATCAAGTAGTTCTCGGGAAGGTTTTGGAGGTTCGTGGCCTGGATCCCGGGGAGGTCTTCTGGCTAGTGCGATAAAGTCAGTCAGCCGCAAATCTGTATGAACGTCGCCGGCGACTCAGTTTCAGGATTCCGGCACAACAGCGTACCACAGACCTGGAGAAATAAATTGCTTTCATGTGGTTTGCAAAGGAAGGGCGACATACCTTGGCCAGGCGGAGGTTCATGGTGCGCGCCAAGGTGTGCTCGTAGGCGTGTCACATCGTGACATGTCAATGATGCGTCACCGGAGATGTCCGGGATCGAGTGAAAGAGAACATTGGAGGGAGCAGCTACAGTTCAACAAGAAAAAACCACAAATCACAAGAATGAATAAACCTAATCCCATCACTCTGTGAGCCCCAGCGGTCTGATCGAAAGACCGGATTCCACTTGATCCCTGCTCAGTGCTCATCACTGAACTCGATCACCGACCGGTATGCCGACCTTCATCCGTAGGCGATCTCTGACTTATTTACAGAATCAATCCTCTCCTCACGCGCATCATTCAGTATACTCTCGCCTCCGATCTCGCCACAAGGTATTAATCCTAAATTTCTCCTTGATCAATCCTTGATACAACTCACCGCATTCACTCAGTCTACTCGCGCTAGGGTGTCTGATAGCAGTCAGTTCAAATTCTCACCTTCAGCTTTGCGGTGCGGCAGCTTAACAGTTGGAACCACAGTACCTCGTATCGCCGCACGATCTCCGAGTCATTTTCCTCGTCTGTTCCTCACACGATCTATATGGATTTCTCATTGACGTGTGTATCGTCCAGGCTATGCATTTCTTCCTGGGCCGCATGTACGCCAATGCACTCTTGCCACGTACGTCAAAGTCAAAATGTCTGTCGGGCGTTCACTGAATATACATGGTACAGACTCAATTCCCGTAAACGTCTGCGCGCGCTTCTGGCGCCTCCCGGCCTCTCTAAATGGGCTGGGGTCTTGCTAACACAAACCGAAGCGGTGTTCGAGATCCCATTCGAAACAGGGACGCCGTACCCTTCTGAATGCCAAGAAACTGCCCAGCATGAAAACGAGGAAGCCCAAATAAAGACCATTCGAGAAGAGTCGATCCATTTAACTAACGAGCCGGTGTTGTGGTATCGTCTGCTCGCTGTTTGATCAAGAAATTCTCATAGATTCACACATGGACATTACTTGGACAGACACTTTGTCACTCGACCAAGCGCCATCTGTTCTATTAATTGATCACTCCAATACGTCGAGATGTATCTGAAACATGATAAGAGCGCGGTAAGGCCTTCGCGCCCCACCACTTCGGTTGATGTCCACCTACCAATCGGCGCCTATTGAAGAACCCATGATTGAGCCAAATTAACGGAGAAGCGATGACACCGTTTACAGTCGGATTTGCTCTTGCGTGTGTGGGAGTTTGTGTTGAGTGGGTTTAGTAAGTAGATTGCGACTTGATAGTCTGTTTCAATTTTGAATTCGTCGAACACGAGGACCAACGGGCCAGCGACCACGATATATAATGCTCGTGCCAGAGCCATCACCGAGGCTGAACTATTCTGTGGCCCGGCCTTCCCTTCAGACTTGTATTGGAACGCCGAACCCATTTATGGTGAAATATTTCTGCTCGCCAAGAGAGAATTTTCGAAATGATTTGCATCCTTCCGCCTCCACCGCAATTTCCTCGCCTGTAGCGATCTCGTTGGGTTTTTTTGGTGAATTCAGTCACAATCGCCTCCCACGCCTCAGCCGCTCAACTAAGCTGCAAGTAGTATAGATCCGTTCTATTAATCTTTCGTTCCATTACGTCGAGATTTAAAGTTGCAGCCATAATCCGCCACTGTTTCTCAAAGCACAGTCTGTTTGTTGGGTCATAGAACTGCGGAGCGCTTGAGAGCTGTCGAGTCTCTGAAATACACTCAAATTTCTCACTAGTACTGCCACTGTCGAGCTAAATTTGCTTTCCGCTATAACGGTCGCACTATCAGTTTATGTGCGATGAACTCAAAATGATGCTCTGGTTGGATATGACTGGTAGTACAACGAGGTAAGGTGAAAGGCATGGACCGTACAATTTGATAGGACAATTTAGGAAACAAAAGAGGTACAAACAGATTGGCAGTTCGGCAGAGTGAAAACTCGAGTTCCAATATAAGTTGGATCATAACAGGCTGTTGTTCCACGATCAGAGATTGCGGTCGACGGTCAGGATGAAACGAGATGATTATCCAGAGAATAGAGTAATGGAGCTCCCGAAGTCGACCGGTGAGTGGGGAATCTTTGACCAACAAGATCAGGGAGATTGGCAGTCTGTGAGACTGGAAAGGGCTCGTATAAAAGTTCGATCGCACACCCCACTGCCCAACCCTTTCCAATGCCCCGTCAACTCGCAGCCACTGAATCTCGCCTCGAGGACATATCAACGTCTTTGAACCTGACATTAACTCTTCTCAACAAACTCAATGATACATTCGCACCCACATTCGTGCAAAGCATCTGCAACACCACTTGCTCTTTGATAACTGCGGTACAGGTCATAATTTTGGATATAGTCAATGTTACAGTAGCTCACCCAATGTCTAGAATGTGAAGCGGAACAAGCATGAATGTGCTCAACTCACGGAGAATATCCATGAAGTGCTCCATGCAATCGTAAATCTTGGTATCAATTCTGAGCCTGCTGGGTCCATACCCCTCTCAGATCTGTACCAAATCGGAAAATTTGCAGGGTATTATATCTGAAAATTGACCCATTGGATTTAAATCTCAATCATTCCGCAGAACTCTGCGCAAAATACATGCATATGTCGGTGCACAACAGGACGGGAGAAGGTTCAAGCATCTCTTCCGCCATAATGAGATGAACATACTGCTCAAAGATTGTCGTGCTGAATTGGAAGAAGTATTGAATTTTTTCAATGTATGTGCTATGTGAATCTCCTGAAAAGATATTGAGTGTCTTTTAGATCAATACTCCAGCTAGAATATTCAACAGCATTGATGAAATGAAGAAGACCACTGAGGTCACGCATAGGCAGCTGTTGGAATTAATTTCAACTCTCTCTGAGGGCTCAATTTCGGATAGATCTTCCTCAGTAAGCCGAGCACTTTTGGGCCATACACTCACCTGATCTCTATAACCAGGCGTACCTCGGAGCCTATGGGTCAAAAAATAGGTGAGAAATAGTCTTGCGCCCCTGTTCATACTTATCCATTTCTCCAGCTCCACCTCATTGACAATGTTGCCTTCAAATCCGAAAATATTTCATGGGAGGGAATCCGAAATGAATGATATTTTGAACATACTTGGCCAGGAAGCACCCAGGATTGCTATTCTGGGAGGTGGTGGGATGGGCAAGACAACCCTCGCAAGAGCAGCCCTCCACCATCCAGATGTTTCATCAAAGTTTGAGCAGAGATTTTTTGTCAGCGCAGAATCTGTGACCACCAGTATTGAGCTTGCTGGACTCATCGGCCTTCATGTTGGATTGACCCCTGGTCAAGATCTCACCAAACCTGTGATTCAGTATTTTTCCAAACAGCCACTTTGTCTTTTGGTTCTGGACAATCTGGAAACTGTCTGGGAGCCAATACAGACTCGAGATGGAATTGAAAAATTCCTTTCCCTGCTTACAGATCTGGGTCATGTTGCATTACAGCTATTTGCGGTACATAAGGCGCGGACTGTTTTTTTTTTTTTTTGCAACATTTTGCTTAGAACACTCACCATGACCTCAATTCTGGTCAGAATCCTTCGGGAGTAGGTGCGTTCTACTCGCACTGAAAATCTGCAGGGGATCGAGTACCGGCTCTTTTGATGTAATTATGTAATGAAATTTTCTCCCGAAAAATCGTAGTTTCCATTAGAACAGCTGCACCACAATGAATACTGGACCAATTGACCTAAATCTTGGATATGTTATGTATCAGAACTATTACCAGGGGACTATCAGGTTTACAGATATAAGTCCACTCAAATCTGCATGGTAGGCTCTACTTATGTTAGTACACAAATATGGTGTTTGGTAGAGTGAGTGCCAAATCACAATGAGTTGGGATAACACCCAAAAAAGATATACCATCCCCTGGCACTAGTTTTGATACATAACATATCCAAGAACTAAGTCAATTGGCCCAGTATTCATTGTGGAGCAGCTGTTCTAATGGAAACTACGATTTTTCGGGAGAAATTTCATTACATAATTACATCAAAAAAGCCGGTACTCGATCCCCTGTGGATTTTCAGTGCGAGTCGAACGCACCTACTCCCGAAGGATTCTGACCAGAACTGAGGTCATGGTGAGTGTTCTAAGCAAAATGTTGCAAAAAAAAAAAAAAACAGTCTGCGCCTTATGTACCGCAAATAGCTGTAATGGTATGTGTGTGCCCATTCCAAATTTCTTGACTGATACATGTGAGGTAGATTACAATGCGAGGAGCTGAGCGACCAGCACACATTCGTTGGACTCGTCCTTTTCTACTGCCATTGAAACCTTTGTCGGATGCAGCTGCAAGACAAACATTTATAGAAATCACAGATAATTCACATGACATGACATTGAAGACATGAACAAGCTCCTCCAGTTCACAGACAATATGCCCTTAGCAGTTGATCTCATTGCCCATCTTGCAGATTATGAAGGGTGTTCCAATGTCTTAATTCGATGGGAGACCGAACGGACATCACTGCTTCGTGCGGGTGATGATAAAAAGTCCAACCTGGACAAATCTATTGCACTATCCCTCTCAAGTCCCAGGATTACAATGGGTAGCAAGGAATTATTGGGCTTACTCTCAATTCTTCCGGATGGGATTTCAGATGTTGAACTTCTTCAAAGCAATCTTCCAATTCAGAACATTCTTGAGTGCAAAGCTATTTTGCTTGTTACTTCACTATCATATCAGGATAACAAGCGGCGACTTTGATCTCTGGTTCCTGTTAGAGAATATGTACAGTGCCACTATCCTCCTTCATCATTCCTCATCCAATCTCTTTGCAAATATTTTCATTTGCTGCTGGACCTGTATAAGAAATATAATGGAGAGCAGCTTCAGCCAATTGTTACCCAGATAACCTCAAATCTGGGAAATCTGCAAGAAATCTTAAGTCGGGGATTACAAAATGATAAATTGAATCTTGCTGACACCATATACTGTACCCTATCATTAAACTCTTTCTATCGGGTCACTGGGCATGTTTCTACAACTCTGATGGACTACATTCCACCTATCTTCCCTCAGCCTTGCCACCCCCGATTAGAGGCAAGCTACCTCATTGAAGCATTGCTTTCAAATAAAAAGCATCCTATTCTTCCAACAGAGCAGCTAATCACCCAAACTACAACCAAGTTTTTGCAAATTAATGATCTGGCACTTGAATGTAAGTTTGTCTCTGGGTTTTTGGTCCCTCTGAATCTTGGAACACAAATATAGCTCGCTTCCATTGGGCAGCAGGAATGTATTATGACTACAAGTCTGATCCCTCAAGGTCTATGCAATTCTTTGAAGAGGCCCTCAGACTGTCGTTATTATGTGGAGACATCAACCAGCAGTGTAATGCATTACTAGGCATTGCCCATATCAAATTAAGAAATGGGGATCACTTGGTGGTTAAAGCACATACTAGTGAAGTACAAAGGCTATCTAAATTGTCAGCAAACTTGTACCAAGAAGCCAGAGCACTGCGGCTCAAGGCTTTATGCTATACAAGACTAGGTGATTATCAGAATAGCATTGCATGTCTGCACAGTGGTCAGCAAATTTTGGGTCGCTGTGGACTCTCTGGAGGTTCTCTTGATTACAACATCAGAATGTGTCAAGCTGAGGTCCATCTTTTGAAATCAGAATATACCCAAGCTCGAAACATTCATTTTGAAATGGCTGAAACCACATCCACTGATCCAACCGCTGAAGGCTATGCATTTGCGTTACTCAATATTGCTGAGATTGATGTGATAATTGGTGCATCTTATCAGGATGTTCGCAAAAGCTTGGATGATGCAAGAACAGTCTTCAACACTTTCAATCTACTGCCTGTTATCATAGGCTGTGATATGATTCTGGCTGATCTGGAACTTAGAGAGAAGTCCTTTGTGTCTGCAAGGACACTACTCCACAATTGCATTAAAAATCCTCAGGGAAGAGATGTTGACACAATGTTTTACTGCCTAGAAAGGCTTGCTGATATTAGCCCCTGGGATATGAGTGGGTTTCATTGGGAATTCTCCTGGCTAGTGGTATATTTGATATATGCATATCAATTAAAAGAGAAAGTTGCACTTCACAAAGGGCTTCTTTTCCTTGGAGATGTGTTCATTCTGAGCAAGGAATATGAAACAGCTCATAGCCTTTTAACAGTTGCCTTGATGGGATTCACATACATGGATATTCACCGCAGCCGAGCACAGTGCATGCTTCGTCTTGGAGATCTTGCGAACAAACAAGGAGATTGCTCAAGGGCTGTAGAGTTCTGGAAGGAAGCTCGTCCATTATTCAAACACTCAGTGCAGGCCAAAGATATCGCCCAGATTGATGCAAGACTTGGAGCCGTTGAACAAATCATTGGGTGACCTTCATTCATACCTTTTCGGTTTCTTGAATTAGTACTTGTGCGATGTATGAATTTGTATTTATCTGTGTTTCATATTTTCTGAACATGACCTTAAATTCAGGCAGAGCCATACTGAGTCTGAGTTGCTGAGTAGGAAGTCATCTCTCCTGCTAAACTGAAATCCACTGTTTCAGCTCATAGATTGTTATTTTAACCCAAAACTGGTGAGAGTGTTTCCTGGCATCGCTTGCTCCACACAGCCGTGTTGGAGTACTCTCTCCAAGTCAACTGATTCAAGGCAAATAATTCAATGGTGCTCAGAAGTTTATGGTGTTGACCTTGTCCACACTGGTTGGGAGATTCAAGATTTTCAGCACAATTTATGGTGAAAAATGTTGTTTGTTTTCAGACATTTTTCACTGAAAAAAGTGGTGAAAAATTCAAATTTCTTTCACCTCTTTTGAGCTTCCTTTTGAATTTTTCACCTTGAACTCACAAAATGGTGAAAATGTTTTGAGTTTTTCACTACCTTTTTCAGTGAAAAATGTCTGAAAAACAAACAACATTTTTCACCATAAATTGTGCTGAAAAACTTGAATCTCCCAACCAGTGCCAGTTTGGAAAATTTATGTGGCCCCACCACAGACTCACATGCAAATGGGCCACCTGTGTTGTGCATCTGCTTGCCTCGGGTCCCATTGTTTGATTTGTTCTACTTTCAAACAGTTCCTCCAAGTTTTATATAAAATTCGCTAGTCAATTTGTACAATTCATTAGGTACCAGGAAGGGCATTTGACCTGTTCATGCATACAGTGATCGATGTGCTCTGAAAAGAAAACACCAACCAAAACCAAACCTCGATACAGAAGTGTGTCGGAATGAACGGAAGTGCTCGAGAAGTGCACAGATGAGTATCACACCCTGGTACAGGGCCTTATAAAAGGTTGCAGGGAATGAACTAGACCTCGTAATTGAGATGAGAGTGTTGTATTGTTTGTGGAAGTCCTTGGAACGAAGTCCAAGCACCTAAGCCTTGAGCTGAGTGAACCCAAATGGAACCAGAACAGACAGGAAGTGAGTGCAACACAACAAGAGGTTCAATGTGAATGTGTCAGCAACAGCCTCTGGATCAGCTAAACAGCAAGTAACCTGGCGAGAACCCCAACCAGGATAAACCTGATGGCTCGTGTGTCCCCCGAGCAGTAGGACCAACCATACGGTGTCCTCCCTAGGAGACCGTATATTGTAGGCCGGGATGCGAGGTAGAACCCGGAACAAGTCAAAGAGGGTAGGATATCCACTCAGGTATAAAACTCGGGGTGTGGACACAACCCGCAATACGATGGATAGGAAGCAAGGCAGGGTGGTGACAATTCCTATGTCAAGCCAAGGTATAAGCCTGAGATTAGACAAGGTAGAATCTACTGTACATGGAGATTCTACCGAGCTTATATAGGCTTCGAATAAATTTAAGCGATCACGGCCAATCACGATCAGTTCCTGTACCGCAGCATTAAGGAGTGTTAATGCTGATACTCCTGGACTCCTCTGTGTCTGTTTCCATGGCATCGGAGGACTTAGGAGACCCGACATTCAGGTTTCCTAATCCTTAATGTCATTGTCTCTGGTGGTTCAAACCCCGATTGGTCTGCAACCAGTCATGTACTTTGTGGACACTTCTGTGTCGGTGGTGGTGCGTCTGGGGACTAGGATCTGTCTGCACAGGTTCCTAGTCCCTAACGTCTTCTGTATCCCATGGCGCAGACTACCCCGAGGCTGCGGCTTTAGAATCCATGACCAGGTTTCAACCATGAGAAGGTCATGTGGTGGCATCATAAGAGTCCCGTGCTGCTAAGACGCGTCTGTATCCATATGGACGTGTCACGCGAAAAAGTAGAACCCAGGCGATTCATGACAATCGATTTCCTCGTCAGGTTTACCCTTGGACACATCATTTCCCTTACTCTTACACTCCTTCCTTATACCAGGTTTGACACATTTTGCCGGGTTTGTCATCCACTGGGTCATCCCCCTCGCACTTCCACGAGTCTTTATTAATAATCTCAACCAGAATGAGTGCAGTTGGAGGAAAGTGGAAAGGCCTGTCGCACTGAAAGAATGGGGGTGACAGTTCTTTCATAGATAATGGTGTGGGCACTTGAAGAAAAGCGCCTGAGCGCGTGCTTGTCAATGGAATGGCACTGAACATTGTGTAAGTCCGGGTGTGCGAACAAAAGCCCGTTTTCTCAAGTGTAAATTCTCAGCACAAGCCCGGCTTCCCAAGCCACGCCATTAGCATAAGCGAAGAACAATTTATCTAGATGAAGATGGGGGAGGTTCAAAATGAGGTGCATACATTGTTCGCAGGGATTCGTAGATATATTTTACCATGTTGCGGTCATGTAATGCAGCATGCATGAATCGGATGTCATTTTGATGCCGGAGGGGGTCGGGCTTGGGCTTGAGCAAAACAGCTTGCAAAAACGGACTTTCTCGGGCTTGGGCTTGGGATTTTGGGGCTTGGGATTTTGGAAGCCCAAGCCTGGCATATTGGCTTGCAAGCCCATTTGACGGCTTGGCCTGTGCCATACCTGAATTCGACATTGCTTGGTGTAGGCTCGGGCACAAGCAGACTGGCTTGCGTCCAGCTTGCAATGAACATGGCAAGTAAAATTACAGTGGCATACACTGAAGTGACCATTTAATATCTCCTCAACACTTCCTTCCTTGAGCATGTCCTGTCCGCCAGTCTCCTAAGTCATTCCGCCAAACTAGCCAACAAGATTGAACTTTAGGCGCAAATTTCCTAATTTCAACCTTCTTCATCTTCATCTAATATACAATGGAAAAATTGTGGCCGAGAGAGGAAAGAAACTGAATTTCATGTGAATTTTGAGTGCTAGACAATGAATATGTACCGACGGAATGTACTGAGCCCAAAAAGCCCGTAATTTTGAGGCAAATTGACGATGTTGCCCTATGTTGTCTCCAGCGGTGACGGCCTCTCATCACATCTGTTAGCAAAAAATCGGGAAAAAAATCGCAAGCCCAGGAAGTATGTACTTACTGTACACAGTTTATCCACTCAGATTGATCAGATAGGCCGTGGGGGACGAGAAATATACGCAAGCCATTTCTCGGCTAAGCGAGCAAACGGGCTTGCCAAACCATCAAATGGGCTTGCAAGCCGATCTGCCGGGCTTGGGCTTTGATCTACACCCAAATCCAAGCCCAAGCCCAAACAAGCTCATTGGCGCGGGCGCAAGCCCGTTTTCCAAGCCGACAAGTGAACTCTCATTGCAGGTCCACGGTCTCACCCTTGTGTCGACACAGCTTTGGACTCGGTCGAATTGAGCTATCCATGGCATTAAATCGGTTCACATGGGAATGTGAGATTAGTGAGAAGATATATCGACCCGGTTGTTTAACTGCAATCATTATGAGGTCCCTGTTACGTTCCCCTCTTCCGCTTCGAGTGGAGGGTGTATTCAGATTATGAAGGTATTAGAACAGGGCCACCCCATGAGAATCGGAAACCTTATATGGACTCTTGTCAAGTTTTGTACTGCGAAACCTGCTCCACTCGCCTTGCATGCCCATTATATCTTGCACTTTGCGAGCGAGACGAGGTCGGGGTGATAATGCGGCGCTGTTTAGCGCCCGCTGTGCCCGTCCGCTTCGAGACACCCGATCAATTTATGTCCCATGTGTCATGATTCAAAACAAGCACCTCCCAAAGGTAGTCCGACCTTGCTGATGGCTGCTCCGCCGGCTCACCTTCTTCCCCACCATACCATCAAATTCTTCTCTCCAGCGTGGGGTTGACTGATATGACTTGTGTCTCTGACTTGGATCACCGCGCAAGATCCTGCGGCGCTGGTCGACTATCTCAGTTGGCGATCAAGAACTTCCGTGAGAATAGAGGTGACTGAAGCTGACGAGAAAGAACTCGTCGGCGTGCAGATCAGGCACGCGCAAGATCCAGCTCGTGTTCTCGTTGCGCTGAGAGACGCCAACAGCGCCTGCAGCGCCCCAATGGTGCAACGCTGAAAGGATTCAGTCTGACACGAATCAACGCGGTGAACAAAGAGGATTTGCGTCTCGGGATCAACTTTCGTTTAATTAACTCGCCCGAAACACCCATTTAGGGCTCACGTCAGTCCGGCAACAGTTGCCAATTGATTAAAATTCAATTCCAGTCACTGCGACGATGATACGTCATGTCCGAGGATTTTCTGGCACTACTCCACTACACGAGCTGCGCTGCAGAACGCGATCGAGACATTAACTCGTCTGCTCTAGCGGTTTTCGCAGAATTTTCATTGCATAAATACATATTTGGTTGCTCTAATCAAATACACTGCATAAGTACATTAGATATTGGGCTTTCGCGACTACTGGCCGCGGCGAAGACCGCAATAACACGGCCCATGTGGTAGGCAAGTGCAATAGCTGTTCGCAGGAGTCAGCAGCAAAGAATTAATTTAAAGCAAAGAGGTGTGCTCACCGCGGCTGGTTCGACGTGTTGTAGTCATAGGCGTAGTTTCCGTAATTAATAGGATAATTCGGATTCATGGGCTGTTGCGGTCGCGCAGCGCCGGGGTACATGGCAGACTGCGTGCTGCCTGGTTGCGGCATTATATGACCATGAGTCTGTGCGGGAACTTGGTAGCCCGGCATTGACGGATATGTGTTACTGTGATAACTTGGCGGCTTGTACTGCGATCCACTGCCCGCGTTGGGATTGTTGTTGTAAGGATTACCTCCCATTGCGGGAGGCGTCGACGGCATATAACCCCCGTAGGACGCGGTCTGCGCGTAACCGCTGAAAGGCGGCGTCTGATTCGACGATGACGGAGGATACGGAGTGGTGGGTGTAGTCAGAGTCCCAGGATTTCTAGGGCGCGAGCCGCGGGCGCGTTGTTTCTCGGTGGCCATATATTCGCAGAGCAGACCGTGCTTCTCGCACCGCATACACGGTTGATCTTGAGGACGGGCCATGCACTAGTGAAGTCGTGGTCAAAACAAACTCAGTAAAGATAAAATGCTGGTGCGTACCTTAACTTTGCGCTCCCTGCAGTTGGAGCATGCGATGACTACGCGTTTGTCTCGCTCGAACAGGTCGGCCATGGGTGAGGTAGTTGGTTCGTCCAAAACCCCAAAGGCGTGGGCTTTTATGCTGTTTCCGAGAGCGTTCCCTATTACGGTGCCGACCAACGACTGAATTGATTCATCACATCCCTGGATTTCTGCAGGTAACGGTTCTTTCCGATCTGAGACCCCTCGAATCTTGGTAAAAAAATCCTAGATGGAAATCGAAAATCTCAGTCGCACCGCCTGTGGACAGCTTTCAAAACCGGAACCCGCCGAACATTGCGAACGAGAGGGACTCCCAATGAGCCATCCTACCATATTCCCAATGCGCAGATCCCACGGATTAGAGCTAGGGAAAATCACCTTGACTCCTCCCTACTCATTTTTTCGGTTCAACATACATTTTCACGTGTGATCCTCCTGGATTTCTTCTGCATGATCACCCATGTGTGAGGGTTTACGGAGTAAGTGGCTAACGTCCCCTGTTCTCCGTTTTGGAAGTCCAAGAAGGACAGAGTGTGACTCTACAACCGTAAGGCTGTGCATATAGTCTGGATGTTTCTATGGCGAGGGTTCGCCTCCGCCTGCTTGAGACGGATTGAGCTCTACATAGTGGTTACCGGGTCTCACTCGTCCAGTAGAGTACTACGCCGCCCTCTGAGACAACGCGGCAGAATCTGGCATCTATTTCCCAGGTTCCCAAATTCTGGTGCAGGTGCAAGTGGCCCGGTGAATTGTGGATTTGCCCGAAAGCTTAATATACTTACCCTCCTCCCAAATCCTTTGGGTCGACGTGAATTACGATTCCATGGGGTGTTATTTCCTCTTGAGCTTGAAACTTGAAGCCCAGCAAGTCTGGATAACAGCAGTAATGGCACATGGACGAAAGCGCTGCTGCGTGAGAGAGCAAAAAATAAACGGAATTTATAACCTGTGTATATATACTGCTGTTCTCCGCCGGAACCGTGACTACGACTCGTTTGAAGTTGAACGTTGGACTGCGAAGAGTCACGTGCATGACTCAGGCGCTGCGGCCGAAGTTAGCCGAAGTCCCGGCAAACCTGTTCCGATGTGACAAGTGCGTGACAACCTCTGCCTTGCCCCTGCTTTACAGCATAAGTTCAGAAACGGATGACAGATGTACAGTATACTTTCCAGATTTTGCCTGACGATCTCATGCTACTCATCTTCAGCTCATGCGACGTTTCGGCCTTAATTTTCAGCAGCCAAGCGAGTCACCGCTAGAAATTTAACTGCTTTTGACTCATGTTCTGCACAGACCAATAGATATCTTGACCGGTTGGCACTGGAAAGATCCATTTGGGTGGCATTGGTTCGGGATCTACGCCTCAGAAGCTTGATTTACCGGTCGTCTGCTGCGGATGTCCGGGATTCTTCCGCGAACTTTTTTCATTGCACTTCTTTGGTGGGTATTTTTTTGGTACTCCAGTGGGGCCCATGAATTCTTTCGAAGGGGCGTTGAATTTCTTTCCAGGAAATGGCACATAATTACGCCCCAGTATTACCCCCAAAGAATTGATCGAGATTATACGGTGATCACGATTTGTTTGTCGTCCAAGCTTCCGCCAAACACCTGTCTTTGAAATTCTTTCATCATGCTCAGGTTATGAGTCGTCAGTAGCACCATGGCAGCGTCACGTCTCAGCCAGTCGGCGGACTCCTCTTCTACTGCTCTGCACGCTTCACTTGGACGTTCCCGCCCTGTCTGGCAATCCGGGGTCACGATCCGGCTGTGAGGGGCCGCCAGGGCGTGTCGTCAGACAGTGCACTGGAAGACCAACATTCAAAGTGACATGTCCAGATGTCAAGCGCCGCGTGTCTTGGCATCCCGCAAAATCAGAGTCGACAAAACCGGCTGGGGCGAGCTTGGCGTCGCGTGAGTAAACCAGAGCATGATCAAGGGTGTTGCGAATGTAGCCAAGGACGTGTAGAAGGGCACGCCAATGCTCGATGCCCGGATTAGTTTGGAAGCGAGACAGGACGCTGACAACGTAGGAAAGATCCGGTCGGGTCGCGAGCTGGCCCCACATCACAGATCCCAAAAGCGGGCGATACGGTTTGCCAACCATCTCAGCACGTTCCTCGGACGTCGATGGCGACATAGAAGAGTCGAGGGAGATGCCGACGGGAAGAGGTGTGGACCGGAGTTTAATGTTTTCCAAGCCTTGGTCAGCTAACACTTAGCGCGCTGAGAAAGGGCGACAGTACCGGCTTCCAAATCTTGGTCGACACGCATCTCGAGCTGGCGGTGAGTATCCCCTACATCTTTGAGATCCCACTTTTACCCCAACTCGGCCTTCCGGGCCTCAGCTTCCTCGAGCGACGATGAGGCACCCCAGACATCGTCTACGTACGTGTCGGTTAAGGTGTAGTTACCATCTGCGGAGATTTTGACGCGCACGCATGGGTCGGCTCTCGACGTCAAGTACCCCCAGTCCTCGTACGTCGCTGCCAAGGTCTCGGCCCAGTCGCGTCCACCCTGCATTGTCCCGTAGATGGTCTTCTTCAAACGGCATGCCCAGCCCTCCTTGCCCGGCACCTCATACCCGTGCGGCTGCTGCATATAAATCTCCTCCTTCGTCTCGCTATTCAGGTAAGCTGCTTCAAAATCGACCTGCCAAAGGTGCAGATTTTGATTGGCAGCAATAGTGCCAGTCATACAGATGGACTCGAGACGAGCAACAGCAGCCCATGTCTCCTCGTAGTCGATGCCATGAACCTGCGTGAAGCCCTTTCCGACAAGGCGAGCCTTATCGCGTAACCAGCGGCCTGCGCCGTCCTTCTTGACGTCGTAAACCCATTTTGATGCCATGACGTTCGCCCCAGCCGGAGGTTGCTGCAACTGGTACCTTTCTTATCGTGGAGAGCCGTCTCGACTACCATGGCGGCAGTCCAGCGATCAGCGTCAAGGTTCATCGCCTCGCTGTAGTGTTTGGGAGCATATAGTCGGTCCGGGGTCGAAGACATAAGGGTTTGCGAGATATAATCGTCAAGTTCTGCATTGAGACTAACGACAGGATCCCAGGCCGTGTTTGCTCTCGGTCTCGCAGAGCCCGTCGCCCCGTCCTCGCGGTTAGCACGCGCAGCATCTTCGCGAGCATCGGCGGCGCGAGTGGTTGGTAGTCGTGTTATGGCCAGATCAACGAGGTGGAGGAGGTGCGGGATCAGGAACCGGTGCAAGATCGGGAGCAGGGGAGTTAGAGCGTGACTCGTGAGTGAGAAGCTGACTGTTCTCCGTTCGCATCGGAAGATGGATCGAAATTCTGACCCAACTTATCACCTGGAGCGCCCTGAGCACTATTGGATGGAACCAGGTCCACAGGTGCGTCGTTGCTAGTCCAAAATCTCTCCCCCTCATCCAATGTGCGGTTAGAAATGCCTTTATCAAACTCGACATTACGGCTCTCGAACTGTTTCCCCTGCTCGTCAATCAGGATATAATTACCAGCGCCCGTGCCATATCCGATGAACGTGGCAGGATTTGTACGACTCTCGAGTTTACTTCCACCATCCACCCTGTGGCCATTAGCGGTGTTGACTTTTGCGCTGCACTTCGACCCGAATACACGCATGTGCGACACATCCACATCACGGCCGTCGAAACTCTCCTGCGGAATTTTGCCTGGATGACGACGTGAAGGCATCCGATTATGCGCGTAGGTCAAGCAGGCCCAGCTACTGCCCAATAGCGCTCGGGTAGGCCAGATTCATCTAGGAGGGTGCGGATATCCTCGGAAATGGTACGGATGGCCCTTTCTGCGAGCCCGTTCTCGGCAGAGGAGTACGGTGCCGTTGGTTCGTGAATAATTCCGTGAGTCTTGAAATATGCATCCCATCTCCCCGACATGAATGCCTTGTCAGTACGGACACGCTTAATCTTGCGTCCTGTCTGGGTCTCTGCCATTAAACGGTACTCATCGAATGCCGCGATGGTGGAGTCGTCGCTCTTGTCTTGGAGGTAAGTTGTATGCTTGTAAAAAGTGCTGCTATCAACGATGGGCATCATTTAGAGGTTCCCGCCTGGAGACGCGACTCGAGCGGGACCCCACAGATCGAATGAAACGAGGTCAAGAGGAGGTATATTCGCGTCTGATTTTCCATCTTAAGGCCTTAAGGGCGTGTGTACTGACGACCTGCGCGACAGCTGAGGCATCTACCGTCAAGTGCGTGGTCAGTGATGTCCAGGCCGGAGACGAGATTCTTGCTCCTCATCTCTTCAATAGTGCCTGGACTTCCGTGAACGAGGCGCCGATGCCATTTTTTAAGAGACGTCGGCTGCGCATTGGCGTAGATTTCAGTGTCCTCGAGAACATACATCCCAGCTGATCCACAACCCTTCAGGATGGTCTCGCCTGCGCCTCCTTCGCGGATGACAACACTTCCGCCTCCAAAGGTCGAATAGTACCCGGCCTTGTCAAACTGGCTGACCGACACGAGATTCGCAGATAAAGATGGAGCGTGGAGGGCATTCATGATGGTAAGATGCACCTCTTTCCCGTCGACCTGGAACACCTTTGTGATACTGCCCTTTCCGACAATAGCAAAATCGCTTTCGGACGCTAGCGCGGACTTGCCGGTGCGAATGGCGATCGCCTCGTAGCTGCGAAATTCGGAGCGGTCAGGGGAAAAGTGATCGCTGGCACCCGAGTCGAGAAAGGTGACGATTTTGGCCGGCGAGTGATTCTCGAAGGTATGGCTAACGGATGCGTTCGAGGTGGGAGGTGGGAGGTGTATTGACAGTGCACAGGACTTCCGAGTTATAGGTGGGCGGCGTGCACATGGGCTCCTGGGAAGCACTAACATCCACTGTGACCTTGGCCTTTGCCGAGGGAAGCACGATGTGCGGTGCCTCCTCATCCTCGACCTCCACTGTGACTCGGCGCGCTGTTGCCATCAAGACTCTGTGGACAACGGGCGGCTCATCTGGCGCTGCAGCTTGCCTTGCCTGCGGTCTATTCCGCCCGAAATTTGGCGGGAACTGACCCTCCTTCCCCCCACCAGGCCAATAACAATTTTCGATAGTGTGGCTGGTCTTGTTGATCGCCTTGCACCCTGGGTTTGTGCAGCGGCGCTTGGGGGCAGACGCGTTGAGGGCGGTAGACGAGGTAGCAACGGTGTTGTGCTCGGGCATTCCGGTGCTGATCGCCACCGTCTTGATGAGCGCGAAAGCATCATCGAGATCAACAGCGGCGAAAAGTGCGCCTTGGAGACCCAACCAACGCGGATCAGCAGGGAGGGAGCGAACGAGTACGTTCTTCAAGTCTTTATCCGCCACCGTTCCTCCCATTATTCTGACAACATTGCCTTTGTTGCGAATATTGCTCAACAGGGCATCAAGATCATTGTGCGAGCTTCCATCAAATTTAATTAACTGAAGCTCGCTCTCCGCAAGTGACCGCGCAGCGTCGCTCTTCTTTGCGCATGCTGCAGTAACTCAGTCCCAGCACTCTTTCGCAGTGCCGTCGCGTTTGAGCCCGAGCCCGATAGGGTCCAGTATGTTGGTCACAATCAGCGACCTCAAGACACTGTCACGATGGGTCCACTCATCGTGGAATGGAGTCGTCGAGAAAACGGGGGTAGGGGTGTCGGTGTATGCAGTCCCGGGAGGTACAGTAATGATGCCTGGCTTCGTGATGTTGCCGTCAAGATATCCGGACAAGCCTTTGCTTGCTGCATGTTCTTCGATGAGCACTTTGAAGGTGGGGTGATTAGTTTGTTAGCCTGTAATTTCTCGCTTTCCAGCAACGAGGGTAGGTTGATCATTTGGGACGCCATCGGGACGACTTGGTATGACCGTAAGATTTGTGTGAGTGTAAGGTTTGAGTCGAGGGATATATATTGTGTTGTTCTTTTGGATGAGGTAGTTAGAAGGCTGCGGGGGTAAGAGCTTAGTTGACTGGGAGAACTCAGAAATATTCGGGTTCTCGCAGATTGTGGTCAAGTGTCTGAAGTTGGTACTCAAAGTACAGGGATTATATACTGTGTCCGTAGCATAGTAACAAGGGGATAGTAACCAGTGTGAAATGTAACGGGTAGGTGAAATAGCTAGGTGAAATAGGTATATGAAATGGGTAGGAAGATGAAATAGGTAACTAGAATAATGAGTAACAGGGTGCGTAGTAGTCGGGTCTCCTACAACAGTATCCATTGAGGAACCTCTGGGTGAACGGGTCAGGCTCGGCGTGGTCTCCTAGGCTTGGCCTGAAAGCTATGGACAAATAAATACGCATAGATTATCAGGGGATGAAATTTGAGATATGGTATGTACCGATGTGTCAAAATCTGAGCCTTGAACTAGGTTGTCAAAATTGTAAATAAAGGCGGAGTCGAAGAAAGCCCGCAGTCGCAAGTCAGCCAATTTTGCTAGTCTGTGAGTCAGGAAACATATTAGTTGCGTCGAAGCCGACAGCAGAGCAAACACGCACCTGAGACTAACTAGAAGTCAAGCCGCTAGTAGATAGGGACGTCTATTAATGTCAAATGAAAAGACGGTCGGAAAAGTGAGAATCCGGATGACGGGCCGTGAG
Organism: Mycena olivaceomarginata; assembly: GCA_029378375.1. Taxonomy (NCBI): domain Eukaryota; kingdom Fungi; phylum Basidiomycota; class Agaricomycetes; order Agaricales; family Mycenaceae; genus Mycena; species Mycena olivaceomarginata. The sequence goes on along the minus strand of JARKIC010001176.1, from coordinate 6,461 downwards.
TGTCGCTGGAAATATTAAACCCTCGCGACAGTCAGATTCGCAACTGAAGATCTGTAGGCCGGGAACATGCTCAGTGGAGTAAATGAGGACCAAGCAAGTGCATACCCGTAATTGAAGAACCATATCTCTCACTATCATACACTGCGTTCAAGCCCCCCGTAGACAGAGGGTCTGTCTACCCGGGTAGACGCAGGGTAGACGGACCTGTCCGGCTACCTCAGTATATGTTGCGTACACGTACCTAGTTCATCTGCATCTACCGTCTGTCTACCCAGTAGATGGGGGTAGACACACCCGGGCCGAGGTAGACCGACGTAGACATAGTCAGGCTGACATCGACATCAGTTTCGCCGGGGAACGGTCGATGCGAATTCCACAGTGAACTGTAAGGGAGTTAAGCACCACAAATGTTGAAGGTTTTTTGATCCGATGGTTACTGCTGTCAACGTAAGTATATGCACATCTTTGGCGATGCCGTGATTCCGATGGCGCGTTTCCTCCGAGTCGCTGGCTCATTCTTCTCTAGGGACCTTGGGACCTCCTGAATTTCTTGTTCATTGGCTCGCTCTCGGTTTGAGTGTCTCTGGTCCTTGAAATTAGCAGTGTAAGTTCGGACGGGGTGTGTCTACCAACAGAGACGGAGGTAGACGGAGGTAGCCGAAGGCTGTCCACTTTAGGTAGCCGGAGGTAGACACGGGTAGACGGAGGTAGACAGACATGTGTCTACATGTCGTGGTACACGTACGTCTACCCAGGTAGACAGAGGGTAGACGAAGGTAGATGGAGGTAGACGGAGATGTGTCTACGGGGGGCTTGAACGCAGTGATAACAGAACCGGATGAGGGAACGCCCAACTGGGTTAAAAATGAGGGAGGAGGAAACACGCGACTAGTTAGTCATATGTCCGCGTCAGATTGACACTGAGTCAGAAAGAAGCCAGTAAAGGCATAGATGCAGACCAAAGAATGACGCGCCGAGAATTCAACAACCATATTTCCGCCCTCGCAACCTATTCAATCGCGCTGAGGATCTAATAGCGAGAATTCTTTTTAGAAAATCAAAACACAGGAGAGAAAAACGGCCCCCGAAGGCCCAGAATTGTGCCAAGAAAAGGATAAAAAGAGGGTACTAACCGTGCGGGACATGAAAGACTAGACAATATTATATCACGTGCTTGGGGCTTGCTCAACTCGGTGGGAGAACAGAATATTGTTTTAGATACTTTCTGAGGCGATGAGCTGTGCTAGATCTATGGCCAGTTCATCATCGTCCATGCAAACCTCAATTACCCTCTCAAACAGCGAGAATCGTCAACAGTCCTCTTTTGTGGAGTCCATAAAACACTGCCTCGAGATGTCGAATCCCGCGTTGCGGAGCCGAATGGCCGTAGCCGGACTCAATCCGGACAACAACATCCCGCAAGGCCGGGCGGTCCTCCACGAGGTGCGCAAACGACACAGATCCCGTGAAATGGTACAGCTCATCCGGGTCCCAAATCTTCAGGTTAAGAACGAGATGTTCGACGGTGTGCGGCGCCGTGTCCAGGGAGCGCATCGCATCGTTGAGTGGATTGTGCCGCCCTTCGCCTTCGACCTCCTCGATTTCACCCCAGTCCAGCTCGACCGAGATTTCGAGCGTCCGAAGGCTCTGCATCTTCTCAAGATTGGGGTTTTCATCGAGGGCTATGTAGCAAGCACCCATGTTAATTTGGTGGAAGCATCAGGAAAATCTGTGAAAACACGCACAGAAAACGCTTCCGAAGAAAAGGTGATAAGTCTCGACATAAACAGCGCCGTCTAGAAGCTGCTGGATGACATTCATCGTGTCTTTTCTGACCATGGTATGCAGATGTCGGAGACATTTAAGGTCAACGGCGCTAATCGTCCAATGGAAAAGCGCGGGTGCGAAACTATGGAGGTGCAGGGAGGCGAGACGCAGTTGATGCAACTCTGCGGAGTCGCTCTTCGGATCGTCGTGGCCGTACCAGTAGGTGTCGGCGTACACGTTCAGCATAGATGCAGATTCGAGACTGGCGGGAAGGCATTGAAGTAAAGACAAAAGCCTCGCGTTCGTCGGCAAGCGAGCCTCTTTGAGTTCGATGGATGAGAGTGAAGATCGGGCGATCAGGGCGTAAATCGCTTGCTCGCAGTTCGAGTGGAAGTAATCCCAGTTGTAGATCCGGATGTTCAAGCTCTCCAGATTGGTTAACATGGAGAGGATTGCAGGGAGGGGGGTAATGTCCGACTGCATCCACACGCACGGCTTATAAAAGCCAGGTTGAACGAGGTGCAGCGTGCGGACGTGCAGCGCTAGGCGCGGAGATGCTGAGAGCACGTCTGCAAGACGTTTCAAAGCGATAATGCTGTCACGTCCCGGAGGCAGAATCGTGAGGTCGGAGAAAATCAGCTTTTGGCTCGTCGGTCGAAATGAGCGAGCCACGAGCGCGCACGACTTGAGGGTTTCCTTGTCTGCTGAGTCGGTCTCGCCCATTATGAGCTCGATTAGTTCCTGCGGACACGTCGCACGAAACGCGCCAGAGAGGTTATGGTGTGCCATGCTGGTGCAGCTGCCGAATTCCGGGTTAGCTGGGCTTCGAGTGCCCTCTGAAGAGATGGACACACTGCAAAAACGAATGACGAGGCCAAATGTAGTACTTCCCAGCGAACCTCTGTGACGATGCGAGGGGCGGTGGTGATGGTTTGAGTCAAGCCTCGTGACTGCTTGTTGTTGTTTTTTTTACAGACCAGAAACGTATATGTTCGGTGGGGCCCTCGCGTCTTGACGTCGCGTGACTGAGTTCGAGTGCAGCTGGCGATCGACTAAGAGCAACTTCTAAGAGCGAGCTTGCAAGTCGCAGGATTGTCGCAGGAGTTGGAACCGAGATGAGTTTAAACTTTTGTCCATGAATTCAAAGCTCCTTGCGAAAGCTTGCAATCAGTGGTGCTCCTGGCTCGGCTTCAAGCCATGAAGCCAAGAAGCCGAGAAGCCAAAGCCGTGGCTTGGATTGCGGGATTGAACAAATGCGGCGCACATGGCACATCGCAGATGCGGCACACGCACGTCAAGTGCGGCACTTCGGCCACAAACGCGGCACACTGTCATCAGATGCGACGCACTTCGCCAACACATGCGGCGCAGTGTCGTGAGATGTGGCACACTCCGGCAACCACCCGAGGCTGCGAGCGAAGATAGTAGCGGGGGCGATGAGAAGCGGTTCAATTAGTGAGGCTAAGCCACAGCGAAAGCAGAAAAAAATATCAATAAAGTCTTAGTATCACAAACTGTCGAGTGGTAATAAAGTAATAAAGTATGAAGGCATAAACTGTATCATATTGAGCCAATCATAGAATGGATTTTGAATCGCACAACCCACCGGAAGAATTCCCAACTCATCCGCACGCTTCGGGGCTTTACGAGGCCGCACCGAGGTGATCACATTGGCTGGATCAACCTCATCCGACTTGTGCTTCCTAGCTCGCTTTGTGACCATCAACACGTGGGCAGGAGCGAGAGAGAGTTCGGGGAGAGGTGGCGCGCGCGGTGATGAGACAGGAATGGATGGATCATCGGCACTCTTCCGTTTTTGAAAAAGTGCCGCGGTTCAATCAGATGCGACCTATGTGCCGTACGTATCTGACCGCTGCGCGCCGCATCTGCGATGTGCCGTGTGCGCCGCGTTTGTTACATCCTCTCTCTTGCGTCCTCAATTAAGTCAAGTTCAGGCCCAGATTATTGAGATACAAACCGAGTTCGGGCATCTCGGGCATTCACATTGTTTGCAGCGAACTGAGTTCCGGCGGTGTAAAATTGGCTTCAAAACCTGTTTACATTTTATTATTGTGGGTAACCAGGTATGAAGGAAAATTATACAACACTACCTGTGTGTTTTCTTGACTATGCAGAATCTGTGTACAATTTGTTCTGACAATGCAGCAGTGCATTTTTTTCATTGCACTTCTGTGGCGTGTATTTTTTTGTACTCCAATGTGGCCTGTGAATTCTTTCGAAGGGTTGGTGAATTTCTTTCCAGGAAATGGCACATAATTATGCCCCAGTATTGCCCCCAAAGAATTGATCGAAATTCGTAACGGTAAGCGTGATCACGATCTGTTTGTCGTCCAAGCTTCCGCCAAACACCTGTCTTTGAAAAACTTCGATCATGCTCAGGATATGAGCCGTCAGTCGCACCATGGCAGCGTCACGTCTCAGCCAGTCGGCGGACTCCTCTTCTACTGCACGCTTCACTTGGACGTCTTCGCCCTGTCTGGCAATCCAAAATTACGATCCGGCCGTGAGGGGCCGCCAGGGCGCCCTGTCGTCCGAAAGTGCACTGGAAGACCAACATTCAAAGTGACAGCGCTCCAAAAGCCGCAAATACGACCCTATTCTGACAAGGCGCCGGCGTGGATACTCGAGGAAGGGCTCCCGTTTCAGTTGCGCCGCCGCCTCTCTCTGCCTTCTGCACTCTCCCCGCGCCCTCCGTCCTGCCTCCCGAACTAGCGGCAGTAGGACCACCTACTCATGTTCTTCGCATTCTCCTCGTACTTCTGCCGCCTCCCCTAGATTGAGCTGCTTGTCAAGTCCGGTGATTTCAGCGGAAGCGATGGAGGACCTTGATCCGAGCGAGGTGCAGCCCAAGGAAGGAGGACTGGGTGAAAACGGAGCAGGGTACGTCCTTCTCTTCAACTGCCGTGCGTTCGAGACCCCGTGCCCAACTCCTCTCTATCCGTGCCAAGCACGGTCGTAGCGCTCGTTGGCGCCGTTCCCCTTCCGTTCCCATCCTCGGCCTTGCTTCCCTTCACCAAAACGTCCCATGTGTCTGAATCCACCCCCTGAACCCTCTGGCAAATTCGCTTTCGCACGCATCCTCCCCATAGCCATCTCCTAACTCGAGTTGGACTTCCTCGGCTATGCGTCCCGACCCACCGAGCGCGCCGAAGAGCTGCTCTCCGAGGTCGCACGCCGGAAAAGGTGGCTAAGCTGGTGATGGGGTATGTGACCGAGATGGAGTGGGAGCTGACGGGGGCGGTGAAGGTGGGGGATTTGAAGGCGATGGAGAGGGGGAGGAAAAACGAGTCGAGGGGATGGCGACGATGTGAAATCGAGGTATTATGTATGGTACGCCTTTTGTTAGATTCATTTCCTCAATCGATTATCCATCCATTGTCGACGATGTCTTCCGAGTCTAATTTATCTGGCTACCCTCCCGTGCTTCATAATCCCCATCCCGAACCCGAATTTGCCCCGGCATTGGCATTGGCTTTCCGGAATCCACTGTCATTTGAATCTTCCTGAACACACTCTACTCCTATTGATTGCGAGCTCGTCAGTGGTCGCTGGATCGCACGGCGTAGTGGTCTTCATGATGTTTTTCTAGTCTATGCTCCGGCTGCGGTTTAGCTCCCAGGACTCGACTTGCTTATCGTGTGTTGCACCTCATCTAGCCGTCATACCCATATTACCGACTCGACGGCGGGTTTTCCGCACAGATTCTCTGTGACGGGTGGTTTTCGCAATTATTGGGCAGAAGACCGGTTAAATTCCGGGTCGAGTTGTGTGAAGGTCAGATAAAATTCTGTGCTATTTTCCCGCTTCCACTTTCTTTCTTTGCTGACGAATTTTGAGATTTGCAGATTATCCTTTACAGCAAACGCGCAACCTGCTGCATTGTATCTACGGCTGTCTCGGTCACATATGTACTTCCCGCTTCATTTCCTGGCCAGTTTTCCATTCGAGTCGTACGTACTCCAGATTCCGTCCCTATCTTCGGTCGCACACTGGGGCCGTACTTCCCTCCCACTCCGGGTCGAGTCGTGTTGCGGGCTGTTGGTTTTTTTCTGCCGGGTCGACGGACCCGTTGACAGATGATCCGCACCTGTCTTCTGTACAGAACCCCAAGCAACCTTGATCAGTTTCTGAACAGGGAGTCCCTTCGATTACGGGTTGAGTCCTGTGCAGTGTTTGGATTTTTCCCGTACTTTGGTTTCTCCCATGTCCTTTGGCATTGCAGGCGACGTTCTCAGATTGTAGGTACGTGCATTTTACGTCTATTATGAATGGTGTCTGAAGTCGCAGTTCGTCTTCAGGTACATTTCTCAGTCTACAATCCGTACTCCGGCACGTCGGAAGAGGGCTGCCCATTTGCAATGCATCTATCTATGTACTTCAATCCTGGTCCCTGGAGAGGACAGCGTCGATTTCGGATGGTCTGCACCTGTATGCAGTATTCGCCCCGACAACAGATATTGTACTAGGACCGGTTCAATTCGAGGTCGAGTCCTGGCGGATGATTAACATACTGTCTCGTCACATATTTTTTCCCTTCCTTCGTTCCTTCGAGGCCCGGCTCATGGTCCACCCACAGGCTTCCCTCCTTCACCCAGATGGAATCCTCTTTGCGCTATGCCTTTCCTTTCGCCGCACTCATTTCGGTTTTTACCACACAGTTGATGTTGCGACGG